>JAHWLE010000052.1:0-47137 GCA_024679135.1 Phytophthora foliorum
TCGGTCGAAAAAGGAGGTGATAGCTTTTGTTTTGAGTTTTTTCTTAGGCATGCTGGCGACGTAGTAGTTTGCATTATCTGCGAAGTGGCTGGCGAGTTCCTTAATGCATCGACAACTTGGCGGCAAAACTACCGACCCGGCCCCCTCTACTATTTTGGTCTGGCTCCGCCCCTGCGCATTCGTACCTCAAACGGCAAACTGCCGGCGGCAGCGGAAGCGAAAGCCTTGCTACATGGCCACAAGTAAACGCCGAACCGAAAAAACCCGGTAAAAAGAACGTTATGAACGTTCGGAATTATTCAAAATCAAATTTTTGAAAAGCACCCTTCCGTACACGAGGTCCTCTCGGCTCCAGATACTTTCCGAGATCCGCCGCGCTTTCGTGGCCTCTCTACGTCCGTCAAGCTTGTATTGCGGGCAAGACCACCATCTTTGCAGCTTCATCTTCGTCGTCGTCTGCGCGAGCCTCTCGTAGACGTGTCAAAAGTCCTCGCCAGTCCATTTTCGCTCTCACTTGGTGCCGGATAGGGAAAGGTTTGGCTTGTGCTGAATACATCGAACCGATAGAAAATACAGTGGCAGGAAAGATTTGTAGCCAGACTCAAAATTTCACTGTTAAGGCCCTTATATCGGTACCGCGTACAATAGATCGTTGGAGATGCTCTCACGCTCCTCTGACGGCCCCCATCCACTGGCTGGTTTGATCATCGACATCGCACTTAGTCGACGAATGACGATACGCTGATGCCCCCCCCCCCCCCCCCCCCCCCCCCCCCACCCAACCACACAATGACGGCCTTTCTGGTCCATCGGGACCGAAGTAGTATACTATATATGTATAGTAGATGTCCAAGTATACACATGTATACATCGAAAAAGGGCATGTGTAAATACAAGTCCTTACCCGATTAGAAGTCCCCTCTGCAAAAGTGATCAAGGGTTACAAAACCGGGTACTATTCGGTGATATCTGTTAGTAGTATAATTTTCTTTCTTCAAGCTACTTTTGAATATGATTTTATGTTTGCAGATGCATGATACCAGATAGACGTGCATATGGTCCACCAGAGAGCAGTTTAGTTTGGTGACCGCTTAGAAACCACGCAGTTACTCAAATCTATGTACGACGCTCTCCGGTAACGTAGAAAACGTTTCAAGAAACACCATTTGTGTGGAGTCACTGAAGCGTGGAACTTACAAGATCAAACACCTAGCTCTTGATCCTCTCATTCTCAGTATCATTTTGTATGCTGCTTCACAACTTCGACACAGCACCACAGGGCAGATTAACTTACTGTTGGAGAAACGGCAGCGCTGTCGGCGATCGTACAGACACTGCAACACGCTGGGCGCGGAGAGTAATGTAGTCACGAGCGCCGCTAACTATCCGCAGGCCCTGTATAACTGCAGGTACTAGTGGTTGTTCCAAAACTATTGACTTGGGCGGCGACTTGGAGCGATGCAACGCCTTTGAGCGCTGTTCTGGCTGTCATTTAAATATAGTCCAGGCCGATAAAACGGCACGATGAAGGTCGGTTCCAAGACCGCTCCACTGTTATGGGCATCTTCACTACACAAGCAACGCTGTGGGTAAGGTAATCAACAACGAGCGTAAGTAGCGTGGACAGTGGCGAATTCATGTTTTGGAATAATACGAACCTCCATAAGCGAAAAAGGACTACCTGGAGCAATAGTTTCGGGTTCCAAATGTGCAGTATGCTGAGAAGGGCTATGGGAAGGTAGGCATTCCAACTGAAAAGTACTTTTAAAAATATGCACAACATGACGTACAAAAATGTGTGTTATCTGGAGTGAAGTGTTATAATGTGTGCCCACAAAATACACTGGTTGGTAAATGACCTATCACTAGGTACTAGTACTTACCACTTTGAAATCTCAGGTTCCGACAAAAGGCAAATCTGGCCTTCAATACCGTATTTGGATAGTCTGCGTTCCTTACAAATTACATAAAACCGCCATACACCGGGAATAATTCTCCATCTCATGAAAGTAAGCACGATGAACCTGACAAGCTTCCAAAATATAGACTATTTGTTCCAAGCATCTCGCGTAGTAGTACACGCATGAAGTGGATCGGTGGTCAAACACAAATTGATTTGGACACATTTGAGCCGAATGCTGCACATCAATATATTTAAAACACCGATTTGCTTGGTTTACACAGTCGTGCGGTAGATGGTGGTCCAACTGAGACGGATTGCAGACCCAACACACCGGACAGTGTGTCGCCGTTTGATTGAAAAGGATCCGCTGAAATATCATATATATATATGCTCATCTTTTATGATGCGGGTGTTTGCCGATGCGCTTGGGGGTTCATTGTTCCACGACGCGTTCGCAAAACTGTAGCGATTTCCATTCACTGGAGTGACACGAGAACATACGTCGCAAAGGGCGTTGGATTGATCAAGCGTGCAGGGTAAGCTTGCTCCATCCATCACCTCTGGTAGATGTTGTCGTCTACAGTGCGTTGTCTTCAAGATTAATATTCTGAATCGTTGAAGATCTATCAATTCGCGACATCCGGTTCGGGATACATTGCTGTGCTGGTTTGACATGCGACGGAAGTAGCCTTCATTCTAAACCATAATGCAGTTCGCCAATTTACCGTCGCGACCAGACCGACCCGTTTCCTGTCCATAATCGGTCAAGCTGTCCACCAAGCCGAAGTGAATGACGGTTCGTATATGTGGGTAGATTACACCTTGGTCCAACCCACACGTTGTAATCATGTATGAGCACTTTGAGGTTACTTCCAAAATAGATCGTTTACGGGACCGATCGGTTTATGATCAAATAGATGTCGCACGGATGGTCTGAACAGGGATCGGAAATCGAATGGCTGCGTGGTGAACCAGCGTTGGGTATTCGTGCAGTCGGGAAGTTGCATAAAGAGGCTCAAGTGACATGCTGGAAGGGGGTGTTGGCGCTGCCTCTGAGGAGGAGCGGACGGGTGCCATAGCCGCTGATGGCAAATACGAAGGTTTTGATGATAGCGGGGGGCACCAACAAGATGAACATGACTCAGAATCGGTGGAGCCAGCGGAAGATATTGACAACGCACGAGCGGCCGATCTCGCTGAGCAAGGAGAGAGAGAGAGAGAGAGAGCGGCTAGACGTTCAGGCGTGTAGAGCGCACAACTTGATTCTTCAATGGATACAAGTACACTCGGGTTTGGGCGTCCTCACGGAAGATCGTTTGTCTGTGTTCTAAGTTTCGACACGCTGCCGCGGTAAGGTGGAATTTAGGATTGCTATAATGGGTTACTCAACTGTACGAATGTACACGTGTGCCGACCCAATTGTAGCTAGCTACCAACGATGAAGCTGAAATGATGGCGTACACAGATCTCCGATCAATTGAACATGTTGTATGGCGTGTGTGACGTGTTTGGGGAGAGCAACGGAGGCGATTTTACTTTGTAGATAACCATGACGTTGTGCGCGGCCTGTCGGGGCAGCAAGAGATTCGACGTGTGCACCATGCAAGGAACCATCATTACTCCGGCAATGTTCATGGTGTAATTGAGATTCCGCCGCTCTCACTTGCGCTCGATGATGCCGTATCTTGTTTTTCAATTTCACTGCATTACACCAAACTGCGAGGATCAGAGCCCATGTGCCCTTTGGGTGGGCGCAGCCTGCTGTGGTGGCGCTCTTACGTCACCATGGAACGATGTTATTCATCGACGGTACTTTCGCTGTGTTCCGAGTGGCTACGCACAATATGTCGTTTCCATTGTTTGCGATCACGCATCGGGGGTTTTCGTTCCTGTATTTCACGTTTTGAGCACGTCACGCACTGTAGATTGCTACTGAGGTATGATTCATTTCATCGTCCAGACAACGGACCAGTATATCGAACCTGCGGGAAATTTGTGCAATTTCGAGGCTGCATTGATGAACTCGCTACAGACGCAGTTTCCGAACGCAATTGTTCTAGCGTGTCTGTTTTATATGAAGCAAGAATGACACAGTCCAACAAAGAGATCCTGTTTGCATTGCTGAAACCTTAGGTGGATGAAGTGGCCAGATATTTAGCTCGTCGTACCGGTGAATTATATGCTCATTATCATGCGGCATGACCGTTAAGAACGGAAAGTGTGCCTTAAAACCTGGACGCCCTCAAAGTGGGAAGATTTTATTTTCGATCGTATACGGAACTAATATGGTTGAGGATTGGGAGCACCGATCTAAAATGTGAACAGATGCCACCAAGTTAAACATATATGAAGTGGAAAAGTTGCTGGATTAGTGAACTGCGTCAGTATCAACCTAATATGATCAATGTTCTGGCATTTGTGACGGAACCACCATCGGTAGCAACGGAGCAATCGTCTCCCCCACTTCGGTCGAGGTGTCGGCAGGAATGTCGGTGGCCTCGGGCAGCTGTATAATCTCTTGAGGTATTCGACGGACTCGACCGAGAAAAACGGCGGCACCACGGCCGCACGTACTCTTGTGATTTCGTCTTGATCACTGTCACGAGCATTGCCATCGATGTATGCGTAGTCGGGAATCTGCTATCCAACTCGCGGGTAAACCGCTAGAGGGGATTGTTGGTTCTCGCAATCAGCACGATGACCAGCTCGAATACGTCCCAAACGTCAATGGATTATTGTTTGAGTCATGGGCGCTCAACATAACCCCAAAAAGCATCCCATTTCACTACTGAATAGATCACCCCAGCTACAGCGCAACGCTTCTTGATCGCTCGCGTTACCCACTTGGTTCTCCTCTAGACTTGATCATGCTCAATCACCGTCAGTGTGTCTCAGACAGCGCGCCTTGTAGCGATTTAACACTCATCCTCCGGTATAGCGTAGCGCTTCATTGCGCGGCGAAATGCATCATATCCGTCCGTATTGGTTCTTATTTGACATCGTAACACAACGAAGGGCGATGTGTCTTGATTCGGATGGTAACAAATCGAAAATCCAAACGCGATGGGCAGTTCGTTCTCCTATGTAGGAGGCAGAGTTGCAATAAGTAGAGTTTTTTTTAACCGGAATCAATTACCGAAAATGGACCGAGGACATGCAGTTTCTGTAATGTTCGGCTGCCAAAGCCAAGCGAGCTTCGTCAAAGAAAATTATGTTTATCTTGTCTTGTTCAATGAGCGCCAGTAAAAACGATCGAATTTTTTTATGTTCCTAGTAATTTAATCCAACAAACAATACAGACGGCATCCATGGATAAGAGGACATGTCGTGATTGTATTCAGAACATGAAATTCCGAGTGCTTCTGTCTCGTGAAGTGAATCCCGCATAAGCGTGATTAACGGTACCACAACAACCACTAATCGTGAATTGTCACACAAAAAACCGTGCTGTTTGATACAACATTGATTTTCCTCAATTCATCTGAAGTACGACAATCAAGCTGGGGATATCTGCAAAATTATTGTTATCAAAGTACATTGTTCTGTTAGTCGAAAATCGACGTTGTCGTCACGAACAAAACAACGAAGCTGCGTCCAAGCAGATGCATAATGCTCCGAGAAAAAAAAAATGATTGCTTAAGCAATGCTCGATCGACCATGAGCGGGGTCAATGACTGTAATCACCCGCTGAGGGAGAACGCTATTCTGGGAAACGGTATTCCGCGTAGCAGGCGCATCCGTTAACACCACACGGATGGATATTTGGCTTGGTGTCGCTGAAATTGATCAAACCTGGCTCAAGTCACTTTCGCTAGTGTAAAATCAGAGGGGTTGATGCCATTGGTGTGAATATGAGCGGAACGCCACCACGTTGGCTCGGGGAATGCAATATAGGTCTGCTGCTAAGCGCCTATACATCGTCGAAGCCGTGGTCGGTGCATGTGCAGCCTGAAAAGCGAACATATCTTGATCACTTCGCGTATACTTAATATGCTTCTCCATGAATGCAATAGCTACATGGTGATCAGTTTGAACGGATAGTTACGTATCGCAACTCATGGACGACGTGTTAGTCGACAGTTTTTTTCTTCTTTTCATTTAGATATCGTAAAAGTTGGTATCAACCGCATTAAAATTCACTGACGCATGTTGTCCACATGCAAATGTGTTGAAAAAAACTCTGTGCTGGACAAACCAGCGCAATATAGATGATCACATCTAACGTAAGATCCATTGGCATAAACCTGGAAATCAGGCGGTGGTGGCGAAGCCTGTATGATAACGTTCTACGAGCATGACTTCTGTGTTTAGCACGTACACCGATCGTTCTCCGGAACAGTGTATAGTATGGTCGTTGCAGTCAGTTCAGCCGCCCTCGATGGCGGATATTATGTATATTAGCGGAGCAAGAAGCTTCGTTAGTTTATCAACTTATTTACACCATGCTGACAATTTGGAACACAGAATTTGATCTTGCCCTCGACCACGTTGGTAATGAACTCCGAATGGCATTTCTGGAGACGGTATTTAACTAAATCCATCAGCAATTTCTTCCAAGGATTCCGGTCATCTTCGAGAAAGCTATATCCACACGAATAATTACTCTAGTCGTCGTAAAAACAATGATTTGTTTTTACTGGGAGCCTAAATTTAACCAATAGCAGACTACACCCTAAAAGAACGGTGTCACTCACCAAGCGGCAAACGCGTGATACCACTAGGTCCTTCACCCCCAAGAGGATATCCATTGTAACTCGATGACCTTCAACCAGTAATTAAATGTAGTTGGACGTCAAGCACACAATTTGCGGGAGTCGTCTTTGATCCGGAGCCACGGCTATGCTTGATCCAAATCTCATGATCTCATGCAGCAAGTTGAATGACATCCGATATCCAACTTTAAAATAAAAAGGAAGGGATTCTGCGCGGGATCGAGTAATGCTGTTATTATTGCCGGCTTGTACGCCCCACGACTGATGATGCAAGTTAATCACTGTAGCCAAACGTGCACAGCACTTTAACGTAGCGACCATTTGCGTTACTTCATCAGGCGGCTTGTACTAGACGTAACTAGACGAGGCTCGAATGATAATAACGAAAGAGTGCAAACTATGAATCGGTGGGTCGGAAAAGCTAGAAATGTGAACGGTGAGTACTTAGCCTCGGAATTGATACAAAATACTGCATTTAAAACGTCATTCAGCAACAGATCAATTCCAACGTCCTGAGTTCGAAACATATCAAAATTCATCGCAGCTAAAGCCGTATCACATGAATTAGTGAGAGCTTCTATTTTGTGTACGAGTTCAATAGTATTCAGGTCATGTGATCTTAGAACCGAGCTACTACCGTGGCAATCAGCCATCAGAACTAGAGAGGTAATCGCTTGGCAATACTTAGGTCCTTTCGTATGTATGCGACGTTTTGAGGAAGATACAGTTTCTGTGCCTTTTGACGAAAACATCCGCTGGAACAAATACTCACGAGTACCTATTCGCTCCTGGCCGATTTACTAACGACACACCACAGGGTGCAGCAGTTTCACAACTCCAAAGTGAGCATGAAAGGTGACAGAAGCCGTAGCTGCATCAATATCTTCCGAGCAATATTATTTTTACCGTTTCATGCCATTTCATGCGACGGAGGAAAGGTGACACGACGTCTTCGTCTGTTGGAGCAACGCGCTGTTGCGTTTGGTCGTTTTCTGTAATCATTCGACCGAGAACTCCGCTTATGTGTGAATTGTATAAACTTCACCACCACTAACCGGTCTTGTATTCGTGGTATGAACGCCATCGTAATTTGTACGACTCCCTCCATATAGCGATTGATCCATACACGGTTCGGCCGATTTCTCTTTTAAATGCGAGCGAGACAACCGTTAATTCGTACTCGTTGTATCTTTGAGTGGCGGGAAATAGGCGCAGTGGAGGCTATGAAAATCTGGTCCTATCGCGATCCAGGCTACTGGGTCCATTAATTCTTGAGAAGGCTGCAGATACTGAAGAGGCGATGTAGTTAATGAAAACAATAGCTACTCGATTTTTTGTTCAAGTACTTTGATAGAAATTGCGATTCTGTGGGTTTGTTGGAGATGGCACACCACTTCCTTACAACATGAAGAAATTGCGAAACGGCAGATCCCACAAATCAGTTGCTTCAGTTTTTTTGTTATACCCAATGCCAACTTCAAATAGCAGTTTGGCTGGGGTATACATTATATTTTTAGTGTCCTGAACGGCGGCTCCTTTGCAAGCCTTACGATATCGTTGTATCGTCTTGGGTATGCCGGACGCGTAAACGCACTGATGGCATTTGAAAACACAAATTCTACGGTGTTATATACGCGTTGGTCGTTCATATCATAAATTTCACAATGTGTTCTTGACTGGTGTCGTTCTTTCGTGTGTCGGTTACGCATTTCGTTACTCATCAATACAGCAGGATACTTCCACACACGATATCGCATCTGCAGGCCATCCGTGGTCTCGCCGCGACGAAAAACGAACAACAACTGTGTGTCGCTTCTACGTAGTGTCCTGCGACACAAAATGTGCGGTGAACTGTACCGACGCTAGGTTAATTTTATTCGTTCAATTCTGTCCCCAATATCTCCAATTCCATTCTGCCACGTCACAAAATGTATCCACACCAATACTACGTGCGGCCACAACTTTCCCGAAGAATCTGAAAGTGAGATTCCTGTGAAACGCCAGCTTCACCAGAACAGCGACTCCGACCCCAACAAAATAAACAGCGCGGAAGTATTGAAAATGGCTCCAAAATGCAGATGAATACCGAGATTAGCGATAAACAAAATCTCACAAAGCAAAGCCAAGCTGACAAGACGTTAGAAATCAAAATATCAAGCACGCCAGTTACAAGTTAGAGAGACGCCCGTGGTGAATGCGAGAGTCTTAGCAACGAAAACCAACCAAACAAGACCCAGTCGCTTGTTGTGACGTCGTAGTGGGGTATGACGTATACAACATAGTGTTTTGCTGTATTTTTTATGCGTTAATTTCTGACTGGCCATTATTTGTAACAGTATGAGTCCGGTCTTATTTCGGACCATGTCTCTCCTTTTGAACTCGCCCTCGCGAAGCAGGTAATCAAGCAACTTTAAGGTGATACAGTTTTGAACGAATTTATCTACAATATAGTCACTCAAGAGAATGAAGTCACCATAACAGTCGCCAATGCTTGCTACCGGTTTACACCGATTTCTCCTCTTCGCACCTGATTACGCGAGGGTACACGCGATGAATCGTGCGTATGCGTACTACCAGCAAATGAAGACTTTCAGTATAATGCTCGAGCCTGAGCAAGCTCCAGTGACTGCAGTAGTGACCTTAACTAGCTGCGGCGACTGATTGGCTATCCCACTTCGCGATGTTAACCTGCTATGGCGACACTAAATTGCTACAATGACTTCAACTAGCTCCGACTAAAGTCCGCGACTTAACTCGGTACTCTGACGTCACCAAGCTATGGCGATTGTAGTCGTGACGATAACTAGCTAGGGTGACTCAAGTCTACTTCGCGAAGCTGCGGTGAGTTTTAACTAGCTGCAGTGATTGGTGATTTAAGTTGACTTTAAGGAGAATACTATTAACTCTTTCGCGGTAGAATGGTACATGGATCACCCATTTAAACCATCCTCAAAATATGATAAGAAAGCACCATTGAAAAGGGCGATTCCTGAGCCTTTTTTGTTTTAGACCATTATCTACTATTGGATATTGTTTAAATCAATCAGAGCGAAGCGGGCTCAGTCAAAATCAGCGCCAGCTGACTCTGATAGTAAAATATCGTGCCATGTTGCCTCCAACATGCATGACGTTACCGCAACCACAACCATTGTCGTTTATGATAACCTGAAATCTTAAGCAACCTTAGCCGAAGTAAGGCAACTCTGAAACAATTGTTTTCGAGACCCATTCCCTCTAACCCTTAGTTTAGATAACAGTTTGACTGACTGCGCTCAGGGGATAGGTCGATATTGCCGTGATGACAGACTAGCAATCTCCATCACCGTTTATTGTGATGCTAACTATCATTGGTTTGCTAAAAGTATCTCCAAACTATCCCCGAAGAAGCTAGGGTTGCAAGTCCTTCAAGAACTTCAATCGTACATACTGACAACAAGCGCTGTAGTCGGCAACGATTACAGCAGGCAATGGACGCTATAAGTTTTCCGTGCGCCCTTGACCTCTCAAATGTTCTGTGCCGCCGCAGCAACGACGAATGATGGTACTTCTGTACGTACCGTAACATCAAGTAGAACTCAAGGACCCAGCGCAGCTGCAAGCGAATTGCTCGCATACGCTGAACAGATATATTTGGTGTTTAAAGAACGTTTATTTAACGATACGTCAGCGCATTGTACGGTCGCTGAGGTTCTAACTCGTCTGAATTTAAACCTCATTCACCACATGTGTGCCCACACCAAGTGGAACGGTGTTTTAGGTGTCTGGACCATTCGTCGCCGGGGTGTCAGAGCCAACTGACGTTTAATAATCGCTCCGCTTCATACTGCTTCTGCTTAATAATGATGGGAAATAGATTAGGGGAAAAATGTTAACGATGAAACCGAATCGCGCGCGCACTATTCGGCGTGGCAACTCGGCGGTTAGATGCAAAACAGAGGGTGAGATTAGCTGCGATGAACATACTGGCTTCGTCATTGATCATGAAGGCACACAGGCACGTGGACACGCGGTACATTATCACACATCAGCTCCTCACGAGACGCACGTCACTAGATTTCCTCGCAAGTGCGACCACACCCACCAGCCTGACAGGTGCGTACAGATGCACTTTCAACACTCCTCCATCGAGAACAATGCCCTGTACAACGCTGAACCGTGATCGTCCGCTGTGATGTTATCGTGCATACTTCACGTAGCCTGCACCTTAGTGCACTCGACTCCACGGCTCAAGATCTCCACCGCGTTCCAACGCAGTGATGTACACTTCAGTGCAGACCCACGAGACCCTTTAGCTCCTCCAGCATTGGGGCAGCCACAACTTTCGTCATCACGTCCGCCGGCATCCGTGCGCTCTCCCGATACTCAGGCTTGGGGACGCCTTGCTGGGCGTATATCCCCCCGAACTTAATCCTCACATCACTGTGTTTCGCCTTGGATGACGCCTCCTCACCCTCGTGTTGCTTCAAAGCCGCCTGGTTGTCTGCACGAAGCGACTTCGGGGCAACGCACGGCACCCCAAGTTCACCAAGCAGTTCTCAAACCCCCAAAAGCTTCGTCGCCACCACCGAAGCTGCCGTGTACTCAGCCTCCTTTGTCGAGCGTAATACGTCACCTTGCGTTCTGGCGAGCCATGCCACCAGCAGTGATCCCCCCCCCGTTCGCTACTAGCACGTTCTTAGTTAGTTCGCCATCAAACGCCACCATTGAACCGTCTTTGGTTTCCATTACGCGTTAATTTGTTAAGTTCCTCGGCAGCCCAGCGAGTATCCTTTCGCATCTCACGCTCACAGTATCCGACGGGATTGGCATGGAGAGCGACAATTGGATCCTAGATTGCGGCTTCAGTCGTCACCTTGTTAGCGACGAGTCGTGGTTGTACAAAGTTGAAGGGTGTGCAGATGTATGCGTGCAGCCGAATGACGACCCACTGGAGATCGTAAAGAAAGGAACAGTGATCCTGAGGGTAATGGCGGCGGGGAGAGAACGGGCCGTCAAACTAACCGATACCTACTTCGCGCGAGGCCTCGCGCACAACCTCATTTCCTATGGGCTGTCTTGAATACGACTGTTCAAATTCGGACAGGCAGTCCGCAGGTGCCCGATCACACCGCACGAGTTACCTCTGCGATTCTCGCGTCCGCGCCTCGCTTGGATGGCGTCTGCAACGTCGCTGCCCACGCGCTTGCTTCTTGCGCTTGCGTTCCGCAAAGTGCGCGAGATCTTCTGCTTGTTGTAGGTGGTCCATCCGCGCTCTGTCTACCTTCGCCATCAGGACAGTGCGCATGGCGTCCGATGCGTATTGCACAATGTTGTTTAGCACCAGGTACTCAGCACCTCCTCCCGAGGCTTCAGGCACAGCGAATAGGTACAAAAAATGCTCCGTCCAGGATCTCGTCGAGTTCTTTGCGCTAGTAAATAGCTGCATTACTTGAGCTGATGTGATGTGCGTTTTGAATGCCTCGAGCATCCTCTCCATGCCAAATTGTAGTGTTGGCAGCTGTCCCCACCAAAGATCCAGCTGTTTGTTGTAGTGTCGTTCTGTCAAACCCTGCACGTAGTGGCCGAGGAGATCAACTTTGACGTGTTATGGTCAGTGGAAACCGCACGAAGACTGAGCCAGCACAACTTGCCTCTCGAATCGGCGTACCCAACCCAGGAACCTGGACCCGAGACCCTCGTACAGTTCCTTTCCATTGAATGGACGGATCACCAGTTTCTTTTGGCGCGCGTCCGGATACCGGAACCCTCCTTGATCTGGCTGCGTCCTTGGCTGCCCCCCCCCCTCCGAGGGGTCGGCAGTTTCATAGGAAGATCCATAGCGAACACTTATACACTTGATATTTGTATAGGACTATAAGGAGATCTAGATACGACATTAAAGCCCATTGGGCAAGAACAGCTTTATCTCTATCACGCAAGGGCGACGCGCATTTATCGGTAAGTACACGTAGTCTTGGGAAGGATTATGTCTGTCGGTGAACACGCCTACTAGTGTAGCCAGTGTTTATCCCTGGCAAGGCCATGAGTTAGGAAGTGGCCGTGGGTGACTGGGTAGTCGCGAATTGTCACCGTGGAATGGAGGAGCGAGAGCGCACTCCAATTGATTCTTACCGCCGAGGTTAAGCTTCGACAGCCTCGTGTTAAGCCGTGACTGGATGGTATCCTTCCTTTTGAGACAGTGCGAGGTTTTAGTGTTTGTGTAGAGCATCCTAGCTGTAGCTCGTGGCTAGTGGTGCTGGGCTTTTGTTGGTTGGCCTACGGTAACCAAGGTACACAGGCGAACCAGTCAACCCGGTGCAATGGCGATAACTAGAGCCTTCAGGTTCTGTTGCACGACAAAGCCTATTGATTCTTCGCGGACTCGGTTGGTGGTGGTGGTGGGAGTGTGCCTTATATTTTGGACGTGTTCCTACACGACATTGCCCATAAACGCGTGGTTGACTGGTGACGGAGAATTCATGTCGTCGTCCGAGATATTTCGTGGAAGGACTCCTGCAACTTGCTAACTAGTGTGTGCTGACTGCAGACCGCTATGGGTGAAGATTTCAGCGTCTCTCACCGTTCTACGATATGAGGGACGTACGTAGCATCCTGCTTCCAGTCGTAGTGATGCTATCAAGGTAACGTTTCATTTTTGGTTTGCTATTGTTTTCAGTTGATCGCCATGATGCACTCATATGTTGACAACCGGAACACCAACATCACATCGCTGGAAGGAAAGCGCGGTCCTGTGTCCAAGTACACCCTGAGAAGTAATAGAACGACAAGCTGGAGCCCATGTTTGAGAAGCATTGTTTCGAGGATATCGCCTGTTCGCTGTGCTCCGCTGGGTACATGAAAGTTTGACATGTGTGAGGCAAGCGAACCTACGCCTTAGGTACTGGCGTATATGCGCGCCACTGTCGCTGGCGTTGATGGCTAGGCTAAGCCGTTCTCAATCGGTGTGAGGTATGGTTTGCGTGCTTCTTAACCGTGATGAACATAGTCAACGTCTAACTTTTGCCACTCTTTATCAACAGTATGGCGCTCATGCCCGACCTGTAGCACGCCGGCCTGGGCCAGACACTCACGGTCTTCGGTAAGAACCTCTGGCACTGCAGGGCGAGATGATGCACCACTACGACCGCGAGATCTGCTTGATCGTGATCGACCGCATAGATTCGGATATGCCGACCGCAGCACGCCGCATCAGTACCAGCGTCTGTGTCCTGGACCGACGACTCCGAACCGAACGACAAATCGAAGTCGTGCGGTACACCCGAACGTGACTACAAGGGCATTGATGTCGAATCTACTTACTGTATACACGTGCTTTTGGGTACGACGAGTGTGATTGTAAAAGTAAACGTATATTTTTTCTGAATCTAGTGTGGATTTGTGTTTTATTGCAAAGCTAGTTCTGGGTGCATACAATCTTGCGGCAGATTGGACACGAAAAGACGATCGGGGTCTTCTCCTCGTTGGGCCCATCACACACCTCCAAGCCACGTCTTGACGTATAACTGCCTGTCTCGTCGTCATTAATTTTCGATGACAATATCAGTCCTCCTTTGTACTTCAGGCGTCGCTTGATATCGCTTTCGTTCTCGATTGTCATCAGCCGGCCACTTTCCTCCATATGGTGTTTAGGCACATGAAGAACGTAATCTGACATAGCGTCAATGCACTTCTGTCAATACACTACTTCAGTGCGCACACCTCGTGCAAAAGGTGGTTGCACGAGAGCCATTGTCGCACTCACGGAGTACCGGACGCAGGCACACGGGGCACACCCCGTCTTCTCCGTCCGCTGACTTCTCCTCCAACCCACCCTCGTTGTGGATTGCGCTCGCAGGGGAGTGCGCTGTATTGGGCGTGGAAACCAGCAAGGGCGGGATCTGACAGTAGCTTTGGGCCTCACCACATTAGCTGTGCCGTTGTTCTTATACATATATTTTCGCTGATAGTACCTAGTGTTTGTTTCCTTGCCGTGGTCTCCCTCGTCTAGATCAGGCAAATCCCTGCACCTGAGATCATGGAGCTTGAGCTCTGGGGAGGTTTAAAACGTCCTACCGCAAATGCATGGCATCGACACCTCCGGTGAATCCAGCGAAGAGGGGTGGGGGTGCAGATTGAGGAGGGGCGCCAGTGAGAAATAACGCCGCTCGAACAACGGCTTTGCTGAGTGGTATGTTTGTCATGGTCGTTGGAATATTAACGTAGAACTTCGATAAACAGCAATAGAACATACTGCTAGCGACATTGAGCAACATAATATTTGGGAAGACTCACCGTTCTAAATAATAAAACTTCGACTGAAAATATTATATCAGCACCAATATCAACTGTGTCTCCACACATGCTTCCACGCAACGGCGAGAGCTGCGGCAGCGTCACATTTACGCTGAAGTTGGCGTATCAGGAAGTTCACGTCTAGGACATCCTTGGATTGAAGCAGTTCGAGCCGAAATGATCTCAAAAGCTCCAAACCGTCTCCCGCCTTGCAAACAGTGAACATTGGCACGTTACGCTTATTTCTGCACTAGCGTGAGTAAGTAGTTGTACATCTATGTGGACGAAACATGGCAGTGCAAAATATGCGTATGTGAGTTCGACGTTTTAGCTTGGAAGCAGATTTTATTGCTTTTGATACCGTTTTGAATGCAAAAGTGAGCTTAAACATGTGGCGCGTAGACATAAACTCATGAAAATGGGTGGCATATATAGAAATACATGAGGGTAATGTCGGGGTATATTTATTACAAGCGTAAATCTGGATAAAGTATGTTGAGGTGTGCGTTGACAGTTTTTGGGGCAGTTTTAGGTCGATATTGATAACGTATATCGACAGCAACACATGCCGCTTGTTTGTATACTATTGAAAGGTTGTAGCGTATGCATCTATAAGAGGATAAAAACAAGGAGTGCAAGAGAACTGCGCGAATTCGACTTTTTGACTGTGGCGCGGATTTTGCTCCTTCTGTGACGATTATGACTGTGAAAGTGTAGTTGTACACGCCGCACATAAACATCAACACGTGAAAAGCAATGATATACATAGTACTACACGGTCGGGGGGGGGGAGGGGGGGGGGGGGGGGGGGCTAACGTTAAGGGGTCATTTTAACACAAGGAAATTTGGATCGATTGTGCTGAAACCTGATAGAGTATGTTTCAGCAGAATTTTGGGGTGTTTTCAGACGACAATGGCAACGTTTATGGACGGTCACACATGATGCTTTTCTGAATCGTTGCATAATATAGTAGTTTATTTACATCTAAGTAGATAAAGCGAGGTAGTGCAAGAAAGACGTGGGCGAGTTCGATGTTTCTGCATTAAAGCGGATTTTGCAGCTTTTGTGACGGTTTTAGGTACGAAAGGGTACATGCCCACATGGTGCATATACAAAAACACGTGAAACGTGGTGACATACATAGGAATATAAGGGGATAAAGTCAGAGCTTCATGTTTTCAAGTAGATATTTGGATAGGTGTGCTAGATTCGGACAGCAGAGCAATCCAGGGGAAAGGGGGGCATCGCTCTCGTCGGGAAGAGTAGGTAGCAATAGATTATTGGTATTTGGTTGTAGTGTCAATACATGTACCAACAGTAAGAGCCGCACGGTGTGTGGACGCGATCCGCGGGGGAATTATGTGAGTCTTCGATCGAAATTGACGAAATATTTGGCTGCGGACAGATGCTATATAAAAATGCTGACATTTTATGGACCATCTGGTCTGAACAAATATTGTAGTAATGATAGTATAGAAAATCTCACTGTCTAAGTTGCAATTTTCTGATTTGATGAGTCTTTAGCTGCTTTCCAATATATATATCGTTGGAGTGAACTTGTAGACGTATTCATGATCGGAGACAAGTATATAATAGTTGGCGACATTGCACAACATCTGTGCCAGAAACACCAGACATACCCACATTTATCATTGCTCAGTACGATGCATCGGACGTGGAGCCTCGACTGAAAGGAGTAATGCTGTTTCCTCAAGGTGCGTTCACACCCAGATATATACGACGCTGTTGCGTTGGATTAGATCTAACCAAATGCCATATATTGATCAGCAATTCACAAAGAGGACGATGATGTATGGATTCATATTTGCAAGTCTTGCTTTGATCATATCTCGCGGCGACGGGTGTCGGTACCGCCCACCAACGCCATTGCGAATGGGAACTACATCGGTCACCTGCCTCGCCGGTTTAATAGCCTCACGGGAACAGATGAACAGGCGGTGGCACTCGTTCTACTCTGCGTGTCGTTGACTATGGTGACTGGAGGGGCCTGCAGAACCATCAAGTGGCATCACTATGTTGTCCGCAACACAGAGGGAGCAATTATTGAAATGCTGCCTCGTGATATTACCTCTCGGGTCCGAGTCACCATGGTGGGAAGCATGACGTCGGCTCAGGCGGCTGCATGCATAAAGCGTTATGAGTTGAATATCTCTCTTTGCCAAGAGATTCTCAGTTTTCTCGACCTCAATAATCGAGAGTACCGTTGCCGCCTTCGTTTGTCAGAGGAATCGCGTGATCGACGACCCGACATTTCTGCAACTCGTGTAATTATTGACAATTCCACCTTATTCGACTAAGTATCAAAAGAAGATCAGCTTGTGGATGACATTCGGGATGACAGTACCTATTCGAGTTTCGGTTCCCGAGTCGAGGAAGGAAATGACCGCTCTCTCGAGAATGCATGGGTGGGAGCTTCTAGTTTGATTCTTCAGCTACAGCAACCAGATTGGACGGATGTATTGATTCGAAAATCTAACGATTACGTACCAATGGGGACGGGGGCAATACGCACGAAGATGTTCCCAACGCTTTTTCCTGGAGGATGCGGAGGGCCAAATGAACATCGCGCTAAGCGAATGTCCGTCCGAGCTTGGATTTTGCGTTGCTTGCGTCTCCACGGATGCCGCTTTGAAAAACACTATGGGTTTATGCTACTAGCTTTCGATTTCCTGGCGTCCCGAAATGCTAGGGAAACTCTCTACGTAAAAATGGACGTAAAACAACAGGCATTAAAAGCAGCTCAAGTATCGCAAAGCACGGTCCTGGATGGGATAAAATACTTCAGGTATTTGGCTCTCTGCCGAACTCGAGGTGTCAAGCCGAAGCCACCAGCAGCCGACGTGCAACGAGTGATTGACGTACGCAAAGGTATTCGCGTTCCCGAATCTGCCTTTTACGGTTCCAACATCGGTCGGATGCGGGCTCGCCACAATCGTTTTGCAATGCTGAAGAAGTTTGGCCCTCTTCAAATGTTCTTCACTGTTTCGCCCGATTCAGCGGGTACCTATAACATTGCACTCCGGTCTGGTGAGTTGCCCCGAAAAGTCATCGATGGCGTCAATATGCTCCTGGTGCCTAGCCGTGCAGAAAGGAAGGCCATCGCTGCCACGCATCCGGTAGAATGTGCCTGCTATTTTTTGAGAGTAATGAACACAGTGATTGATATCCTGCTAGGCTGGAATCGTGACGCACGTGCGCCAAGAAAATCCAGCGGGATTTTCGGTGTCGTCCGCGCTTTCGGAGCGGCTGCTGAAACACAAAGGGCCGGAGATTTACACGCTCATTTTGCGGTGTGGCTTCATGGTTTCCCCACGACAGCTATGTCGTTTACAGAAGCGTTGGAAGTTCATCATGACTTCCAGGATCGGTTGATTCGATCAGTAGACACAGTACTGGTAACGAATCCACCTTGTATTCGTAACGAAAACAGATGCTGTAAGTGTCATAGTGATGGCTCGTTGTGTCCAGTACTGCCTGGTGTTGATGCATTTCGTCGACCTCTTCCGGGAGCTACCGCACCGATCACCGCACGCTGCAGCAGTTGTGGAGCAAGATTTCACGACAAAGAAATTATCGATGAGGCGATAAAAACGCTTGCTGACGACCGCTACATACAAGCAAATACACAGTGGAAAGACTTCGAAAAGTGTTGTCCGCCCCGAGTTGGCCACGATGGTGACCTAGCGATATCCTTTCTCATCCGTGACATTCAGGTCCACTACTGGAACCACTGCAAATCGTGCTTCAAGGTGCGCTCTCTTCATGTATAGGCGCTTTCGTTGTGGCGCAGTGAAAAGGTACTAGTCGTGTTGCGTGGTGCTTCTATGTCTTACAGAGTACTGTCCGAACTCCCAACGCTAGCGTCTGTAGATTTTTTAAAGCGGAAGAGGTCCATCTTGGGTGTACTACAGTCATTGACGGCACCAAGGTTCAGTTGCATCGGCCGATTGGCTGTGAGTATGTGAACGCGTACAATCCTGTTGTTATGGATGCACTAAAACGCAATCACGACGCCCAGTTTGTACTCAGTACAGGGGCCAAACACACAGCCGCGTATGTCGTCAAATATTGTTTAAGAACCAGAATCAGGTTGAGACCCAGGCAGCGATGTCCCTAGCTGTGGTTGCCAAGGCGGTTGCCAAAACAAAAGCATTACCACCCGAAACGACGGCGATGGAGCGTGGGTATCGGATACTCGGGTCTATGCTGCACACCGTGACCAACGGTCAGGAAGCGGCGGCACCGATAGCAGCGCTCTACATTCTTAACGAGACCCCGTTTTGGTTTTCGCACGGATTCGTTCATGTTAACGTGGGTGCTATGCTACATAAGCAAGTAGATTCCGTTGAAATCGGCGTTTCGCAGCAGTGCTCCGACGAGACCTCTACTGTATCGAGAATTTCATCGGACAATATCCTTGAGCGTTATTGGAGGCGCCATGCTACTCTGGAACGCGTTCCGTTTATTGATATTTGTGAAGAATACGAATATTCGGGGAAGGCAGTGGTCGACGTTCCTCACACACTGCCGTACACATCGGTGAGGTATACCAAGTTGAGTGCTGCCAAGATTCTAGTACGTTGTGGTAAAGAACTTCCTGACATTTCGAGCCACCTTGAAGACGACGCGGTCAACTACTACTACACAGTGTTGTTGACACTTTTTAAACCACACCGCCAATCTACACTGTTGGAATTAGGCCAGACTTCTTTTTCCTGTTATCGTGCTTTTCTGCAACTTGGGGATGATCGACATGTCCGCCGTCTTCTGCTATTTGAAGCTCAATGGCAAGACTACTATAAAGCTCAAAGATGAGATAGTGTCGACGAAGAATCCGCAGAGGCAACGCTGTTGGGAACGAGAGCACCAGCATCTGATGCCTGAACTCCAGGCGGCGACATTAGCGATAACCAACACGACTCTGATTCTGTCGACGACGATCCCATTCCTGAAGACTGTATGGATATCACGGGCATCACGACGCCCGTCAGCTCCACTGCTAAACTCGTCAAAGATGCAAAGACTATCGTAGATACGATAGAAAATCTTCTGATTGCTGTACGATATGCTACGGAGGGGTATAATTTGTCGACGACACCTTCGTTACCCCCCCCCCCCCCCCCGCTTTGGCTCTTACGCTACTCGGATCATTCCTGTCAGAGAAGAATTCGATGACGTGTCGTGTTTGGGTACGGACCAGTTTATTGAGATGTTTCCAGATGCGGAAGCGCGCTTGGAGCGATTGCAAGAGTGCTTTAGACCAATACCATATCACCCATCCGACTCACCGCCTCATTGGACCGCAACATCATTGCCTCCATTTCCAACGATCGAGATGGTATCTGAAAGCATTTCAGCTAAATTTTTGGCAACACGTGATATTTGAAGTTACGGTCCGCCACCTTCTCTACGCCTTCTACAATGATATCGGGAGTGTCTTGGACGAACCTGTATTGCCGCCGTGCAGCACACGTGCACCATACAACGTCAAGCCGCAGCTGATTTCTTACTTAGGTGGAGGGGCTGGAACAGGCAAGTCAACTGTCGCGGACGCTCTGCTGGCGCTGGCCAAGGCGTGGGGGCGTGCTGACTGCGTTGAGACGATGGCGTTTACAGGTGTAGCTGCCTTCAATATCAAAGGAAAAACTATGCACAGTGCTAGACATCTGAAGTTGACTTTTTGCCAGCTGAGAGACCTCGTGCACGAAGAGACCTCGAGAGAGGTATCGAGCGCGCTACAGTTTAAGTTGTCGCCTGACAAGATACATTGAAGTTGCGTATAAAAAATGGAACAAATCGCTCAATCTGGCTATGAAAGGGCCTCACACATGGCATTCCCGAAGTTGCACTCCGAAGAAAAGGTAAACTGTTTGAGCTGCTCAGAGGTGCCGACTATCCATCCGCTAATTAACCCATTGGTATCTGCAGATGACAAAGCCGCTCGGGACGAATAACTACAACGAAGCGGAGCTGCAGCGCTTATTGGAGGCCGTTGCCGAATTCTTGCCAGACCAGAGGGCCGATTGGGACCGCGTTGCTGCACACTACAATGCACCTAGCGCATGTGGGCCACCACGGGATGCAACAAGCCTGAAACGAGCGCTGTGTGTATCCGCTCGAGTATCTACGAGCAGAACATTGAGTGCGGATGTGAAGGCGGCGCTTGAGCTCCGCCAGAAGATTGTTCGTCGTACGCAGGGTGTAGATCCCATGACCGACGTACACATCGCTACGCGCCGCTTTCAAGAGCCGATAAACCCATGCCAATATCACGAAGCTATGGTAGGTGAATCAGGAGTGGCGACGTCCCGAAAGGAGTCTGCTGCATCGACGCGCGTGCACAGGATTGGCGATGGTCAGCTTCCGACAGGGTCTGCTGCTGCGAGGCGAGCAGATAGGAGCGCGCGTTTTAAGTCAACGACCCCTCCACTATCACCGAGTACACCGGCGACTGCACCTTCGCAAACTCCACGTGAGCCCATCCAGTGTGATGCATTGACGCTGCTTCTGTGGATTAAGCGTCGGGGTGAGCGACATGATGCCCATGTACTCGAAACTCAGAGACAGAAAAGCCTTGCTGAAGTATTTAAACGCGACAGAGAGAAGTAGAATGTTTCAAGGCAGATCAGAGACACACAGAGCTGCTAGAGGGCATCGAATCGCTTCGATTGGCCTCGTTAGATTTAACAACACGCCTGAATTAACACGAGCACTTTTCAAATGCATGAACACTCTATAGTAGCTCATTCAACAGATGAAAGTACAGTCATTGGCGTCTTAAAGCCACCTTATATTGTGATTCTCGTCCAAATTTGCCGTTCTTGGGCCATTTGTTAGACAACCAGCAAATCGCCAGACCGATCTGATTGGACAAAATCTGTCGCCGAGGCTGCCTCGAGCTCATTCCGCACCCAACCAAGGTAATGTGCAAGCGATGCCTTCGCCAAGATAGGAGTCTGTGTTGTTATTGTGTCTGCATGAAGGCTGCCGGAGCAGCATATTGGAGGAAGGAGAAGCGGCGAGTACCTGATATGTATTGTGGTGCATTGCAGCTCGATGAGGATGAAGCAGACTTAGGTTTTACTCAAAGACGTGTTTCGGTTTAGTGGAACTAGGACCTCGCCTGCCTTAACTCAGCAATTACTCCTGGTGCTCTTCGTCATCTACGTTTACCAGTTGGTCAAGTAGGTCGATGACTTCGTTCACTGATGGTGGTGGTATGTCAGCCAGGAATGTCTCGATAATTGATTTTCGAGAAGCCAAACCGCTCGCTTGAGAGTTCAGGCGCTGCCGCAATGCATTGCAATCCTGCTTTAATTGCCCATTGTCTGCGATCGATGAATTGACACAATCAAGCGCCAACTGCGCTGACCGAGTGAGACCTGAGAGCTGGCGGTCGACCTGGGTATCGGCTGGCTTGAGCAAACGCATAACGCGTCAACGGCGACGCAGTCCTCGACTGTGTTGTCGATTGCGAGGTGGTACGAGCTTGCTGGTGTGTTGGAGGTGCTGAATACGATGCAGCTCGTGCAGGTGGTGTTGATCCTGGCAAAGGCCGGGATCTTTGGCGTGGGCGAGGCGTTTCAGGAGATGGAGCCCGAGGCGGTGACGTTCGTTTCCGCAGTGGATATGGCGACACGCTCTGGAACTGGCGGTTGAGAACTCTCGTCAACACTCGATGCTGATGGCGACTCGGCTCTTGAAGGCGCTCTGGATTGGACCATGGTGGACGCGTTCTAGAGCCTTGGACGTGTTGGGGCGCAGTGTGGTGCACTTCATATATTCTTCCGACAGTTGATATTTGATAAGATTTTTGGAGGTGCGGCGATTGCCCAGCAATTGATTAAACGAATCGCCGATTGAAATTTTGGGTAGAACCTACAATACTATACATGTACCTCAAACCAACTATGGTTATGTGGAGTTGGGGAAGGTGATGTTCGCAACAAAATAAATGCATCTATCTACGGATTCGACTAGTGATATTTCAGCAGTGTTCACGAAACGTATCCGCCTAGCCAAACATTCAGCTGTTTAAACGACGCAAACAATCACTTTTTCCTCTATACCTATAATTTCCTACGAACTGCGCCTCTCCCCGAGACGACTCGGCCCGGGTAAGCTGTCACAATTTGTGCGACAAGGTTCTCTATGACCGGTACATGTATACTATTTTTAAATAGATTTTAGTTTAATAATTTTAAAATAAAATCTGGCTAAGCTTACATGTATTCTCTGAAATGTATTTTCAGAGTTCAGAATTTGCCAAAGATGGCATTTTCCGCGCACATTTATTTATATTATCATATATTATAACACCGCCCTCTTTATAATACACGGATGTGCCTGCTGCTGTATTGTAAATACGTCCTCAAATGCTATATCTTACATACTTTTGAAAAACCGGGCCCCTATTCGTGACTGGAAGTATCTTTTAATTACTTGCAGTCAGAAAAGAACTTTAATTTTTTTTATTTCGCGTGTTTTTCTTCCTTCCCATTTATCCCAATGGGTTATCCAGTGCAATCGGGTCACGAAGCTTCAAGCGCTGAGTGGCGCTGCCATGACCGTCGCGTACGACTGCGAGCTGGACAACATGCTGTTGCCGTGTCTGGATGCTGTGGCCAACGGCAAGGTGATCGCTGCTGCCATTCGGAGCACGTACCGTGGAGACCAACTCGTTTGGTTCAAGCTTAACGCCGAGATCTCAAAGGCGCTGAACGTCTTGGGTCCGTTCAACGCGCAATTCTGACTAAGGAAGTGGACGTGAGCGTGATTGAGTGCAATTTTCGCATTCGTCTCGTTCATCAACGCTGCCACGAAGGTCATGGTGGGCGAGTTGACGGAGATCGCGACCAAGGACCAGGACACGGAGGAAGCTACGACTGCTGCGTGTGACGTGGTGCGCGCAGTGCTGCTTCATGTGGACAGGTTTAACCCATATGTGTATCGTGAGGTACTGGAGCTGCTGGGAAAGATGCTACAGCCGTTGGTGGCGCTGCAGTCGCATCACTGGTGTCCAGGGCTCTGACAAAACAACTATATTATATTATACTTCCTCCGCATTTGAATAAGTGCAACAAGCGCCTTCACAATTGATAGGCTCTCCGGATAAAGTTACCGCAGAACAACAAAAACGAGATCCCATTTATTCTAATACATCAATGACGATTCCGTCATGCAGTACTGCTATAATCTTCCCGTCGAAGGTTACCTCTTCATTATTAGTGCTTACCGGCCTGACGGGGCCGGGGGGAGCTCGAAGTTTGCTATATGAGTTTCTAAACAATCTTTAAACTCAAATATCACTCTTTTACCTGTGCATCTGACTATTGTTGTTATTATCTCACACCAAAGTGCTACCAGAAGGTGAAGTGTATTGTTCATGACTCCCAAAACATTTATTTTTTAAATGCTACCATTACCTGGCGGGTGACTACGTCTGCTTTGACTTGATCAAAGCCGCTATCAACGAGATCATCTTCTGTTGTCGCTGAAGAGTGCCTATGCGCTCCTCCCGTTCGCGATGATCTCGCTCCATCTCTCTACGGTCGGCGATGTTCTCAGTAGTACATTTAAAAGATAAATGCACTTCGTTTTCTTGGTTGGGTGGGGATACTTTTCTTCAGTTTCACGTCGTTCAATGGAGCTGGTGTATTTCCTCGTACTCATCAGCGCGTACACTGAGTTGCGAATTAGCCTTCTTCTGTTTCTTGCTGCCGCGGTTACCAGCCGTTGCGCTATGAATCCCGCTATCTCGTGTTCGCACCTGGATTGCGTCAGCATATCGGATTTGAACCTGAAATGTTCTCATCCTTTCGCTTGAGATCCGCGTTGCGATGGCCCTTTTGTGGTGGCTGCGAACGTGCAAGATTGACACCTTGCGATAGAATCCACGATTTTTAATCAAGCGGGAAGACACTTCCTGTGGCTTCGAGGATGATAATAGTCGCTGGATAACTATTGAAATAAATTCCATGATCAGACCGCATATGCTTGCGTAGCATCGGCGCCGATGAGAAAGTCAGGCCGCAACCGAAAATGAAGCACGTTTTGTTTGTTTTCTCGTTGCTCGGTAGCCGCTTGGGAATGACCCTGATAAGGTCAATAATGTTCTCCTTTCGTACAAGTCTGTCCTTCGGTTTTGTTGGGTCTAAATAGCAGTGCATTCGAACGTTCACGTCCTGGCAATCACCACCTCCGTGAATAAAATCTCCTCGAATAACCAACACATCACCTTTGTCAAACTTGATAACATCCTTTTCAGTTTCCATAGCAACCTGCCGGTTCCAGCCGTAACCATAAATAAAGCTGCCATCTTAGAGGCCGATCAGCACAGACGCAGGTAAACGAGTGTAATCGTACAGGTCTTTATGGGATGGAATCGGTAGGAAGTCACGGTGTGCCGGCTGGGGTTGGCCTCCTGGCCATGATTTCAAGAATATCCACTTCTTAGGAACACTGTCAGGAAAAAAATGTGCGGCATGCAACCTCGATACTATTGTAGACTTCTTGTGTAATCAACTGATCCTCTGTCCATTTACGTTTATCATCCATGCCGTTCTCACCAAACATTTTTTTCCACACTGAATCTGGCAGGTTCTGCGCGGTATGTCATGCCCGATCGCAAAGCTCCGATGGAAGAAGCCGGTGAAAACATACAAAGCCTTGGTGTTCAAGCGGTGCTGTTGTGCGGTTGGGTTTGGCAGTGTCTGCAAGGGTGATTCAAAAGCAGACTCCAGACCGGATTCGGAATAACTGTCCGATGAATCTCTCAGTTTCTTCCCATGGTGAATTTTCGCCGCAGTCTTGGATCGAGACTTCGTTTGTGCCACCTCGGGCGAGAGAGGCCCACCAGCAAGCTATGTCTGAAAAAATGTGATGTGAATTCGTTTCTTGGAGAACTCATTCACTCGTCCCAGGCGGCGACCAAGTGGTGGTCAATGGGTCACAAGACCGTTGGTCCAAACTGTGGATAGGTGGCGTGGTGTGTATGTACGCAATGGTGTGGTGTGGTGCGATGACGCGTGACGTGACGCTCGTAGAGGCACAAACAAAGTTTTCATTTCATTTCAAACTTCGAATTCAATCTAAAAGAACCCAATATACAATATTAGAATCATCAAAAGCAAGCAGGGTATAGCGCCTTCCATATCTCGGCCTGGCCACAGCAGCAAGAAACCTCGTTTTGCCGATGAATCGCTTGGTCTTGCGCTCTCGATGGGGGACCTTTTCTCCTGGCAGGATATAGAACACCTTCTTGTCCTTGTCTTCGTTAAACCACGTCTCGTCCACGTGCACGACATTGTACATGGGCGACAAGTGGGAGACGCTAGCACTGTGGACGACGTTTTTGATGGCGTGGCGCAGGTGTACACGCTTGTTCTTCGCTGTCAGGAAAGGATGGATGGTGCTTGTGGGGCGAAGTAGCTGCCCCTGCTTCAGTACGTCCTGAATGACCGAGCGCGAGATGCTCAGCTCCTCATCAATGCAGCGCTGGGTCATGCGCCGCCGCCTCTCACGCTGTGGAACAGAATAAGATCACGGTGTCTTGTCGCTCCCTTGTCGTCAGGTTCGGCTTAGAGTTGGCGCTCATAAGGCTTGGCTAGTGCTGGGCGGATGTGGAAATGAGCTGTAGATTCGTCAACTTTTGCTCGTAACTTTCGTGTTTGTTGGGCGATTTTGCCGCTTGAAAGAGCACCGAAAAGCTACAAATATCTCCAGCAAATTTGCACCTGCAATTAGCTATATACCTTGCACAGATTGTATAAATGTGCATGAGATTTGAAGTGCATTTGCATATATGACACCTGTGTGAATCTTGCAACTCACAATCCTTATTGTGCAGATTTGCCGGGGATATCTGTAAGACTAAACAGCGCCAATTCCACCAATCAGCACCTTAAAAGCGAGCCTCTGGGGGAAACGATTTTTCAACATCTGTTTTACGTTGCACTTATTTGTAACTGGAGGAAGTATTAATACATGTATAATAATAGCTATAGTATTATATTGACGGAATTACAGATTATTGGCAAAGCAAGGTTCCCGTAAAATATAGAATTGGCCCCGTAATAAGTATACTGATTTTTTACCTCACAGTAGATCGATCGGTATGCTGCAACCCTTAATATAATAATACGTGCTATATTCAAAATAGAAAATGTTTTTTCACATACTAGTATACGTTTTAGAGATTATCAGTTGTGTAGTACAACACCCATATCCGATGGTGGACTACCTTGTGCTGTCGCCGGCTCATTTTGATCAGCGGGAGGCCCATAAGTCCTAGTGACAGCCACCAGCAACTGGACAGGTGTGTGCGTAGTGGATTGGTCTCAAGTTTGGTCCCAAAATTTGGGACCCAAATCTATCTAATAATTGCAATACTTATTATTGCCTTCTTCAGTATTGCAGTGACGAATGATGTTTTTCTGAAAAACCAATTCAATTTTATATTTTATTTTCCGAGCTCTGATGGCAAAGTAGTGCAGAAAAACTTTTCCCGTGAGAGCTTTTACAGGCAGTGACTAATCTTAATCTGCGATAAACTGATCTATCCAACCTAACAATTGGCGAGTCATCCATGATAGCGTGAAGTACACGCCGTACATGTACGGTACGCCTCCCGGATTCCGGGCCGGATCGGGAGTCCCGATCCCAAGATTAATAAATGTTGGGCCACACAACACGACGCTTATCTTATCGTGTACCGTTCGAAACCAGAGCTTCGACAGGAGACAGACAGCACGGTGTTGTCAGCACCACTATTAGTGGCACTAACATACATGCATGCATTCAGTTGTACGCCATCCCTCTAATACATGCAATACCCCACCTACAGGCTGTAGGCTACAGTTTCTGACAAAACCAGCAGTGAATACACTTCGTATATATACGGCGAGGACTTCATCAATTATCTAGACTGATCTCTGATGGAGCACACGCGCACAAAGACTCACCTAACTCAATCGACATTGACTTACCTTTGGTTTTCATCGTACCCCGCGTAACTTACCGTGAGTTACGCGGGGTACGATGAAAACCGTAAGGAGGGGAGACCCTGATGCAGTACACCACGGGACATTTTCACAGATGGTACAGTGTTTGCAAATGGAGTCGACGGCAAGAATGGGCACCAACCCAAGCAGGATGATGTAAAAGTGAACGTGAGGAACCAGTGCTCACTTCGTGTTGGCGTGACGTCTTGCTAAATGCGCTCACTATTATGCAGGCTTCCACAGACATCGCCATTTTGATTCGATTGTACCGTTACCATAGGGGCCCGATTGGAGACGAGAAGATACCTCCGTTGAAGTACGTGATACTCCCTCGCCGAACAATGCGCACGTCTGGGTTGTTCTTGTCGTCGAAGAAAACTGAGCCTTGACCAAAAGCAGCATTCGCAGCTAAAACGGCCACGCCTTTTCGAGATGCTTGGGGAAGTGGTCGTCACTTATCGGGACTTCGGTGCGGCCAAAATTGTCCTGGTCGTTGAGTGCAGCCCGAGCTGCGTCCGTGAGCTGATGCCACATGATCAAATCCTGGAACTCGCCAGGATTGATAGAGGGTTCTAATGCAGCGCCTGCGCCAGACCGCAGATAGTGAGAAAGAATTGGTGTCGTGCCATCTTTAATACCTCCGCAGGTACGAACGTGTTGCCATACTTGTTCTCGGTCGTCGATAGCGATAGACCCAACACTTTTGGGCTTTCATGGGCGGGGTTGTCGATCCACACGACAGCGTTAGACCAGTCGTGGCGCCAGGATGGGCTAAAATCCCAGTAACCCTTGGGGAAGTACCAGGCGTACATGGTAGCCCAGACGTCGTTGTACCATTCAGCACGGCCGTAGACCTGCGAGCCCAATAAAGGAAGTGTACAGGCGGAAGATCACCCGCTTCCTTTTAGACCTCACCCGCCGCATTCACGGCGGGATATGGGAAGCACCCTTCTTCAATAAAGAGCTCCGGCTTGAACATGACACCAGATTTTTCGGTGATGGTAGCAGGGTCGGGTTGAGGGAATGGTTGTACTTTGTCGTGGTCAATGGAGACGGCCTCGACAGCGAAGAGCGCGACACCCACGACGATGAAGACCCGTCCGGTGTTCATTACTGGAGCTTGGACTCCGAGTTGTAGAGGTAGGAGTATTAGCTTGTGATTTGCGCAAAAAGTTTCAAAAGTAAGCTCTTTAGACATTGTCGAACAGATTCCCACTGACTTCCCATCACGCGAACCGTGATCGCGTGGGCAGCTGGGATAACCTGGGGGCTGGGATAGTTTGTAAGCAGGGTGTCATATGCCAATAATGCGATGAATTATTGTGACGTATTAATAATAATATTATAACATAATACGGTATTCTGTTTTTCTGAAAAACCAATTCAATGTTATACTTCGACGTATTTTATTTTCCGATCCTCATTCACGAGACTAGGCGATGCTGATCAAGAAGGTCAAAATGTCAATAACCTACACTACAAGGGAAGCCCCAATTGCCTATGCCGCGATGACCGCAAGTAGTAAACCTTGTTGGTGGTTGTTATTTCTGTCGGGGGTTGCGCAAAGGCCCTTGAAGACTCTGAGGAAGAATTCCAAGAAGGAAGTCGCGCAACCAATGGCCGGCGACAAGGAGCTGCGTGAGACGGTCCGTGCGGCTTTCGCCTGCTATGACGAAGACAGCAGTGGATGGATTGATGCAGGAGAACTGCGCCACCTCGTGGCGGATTTAGGCGGTGTTCTCACAGAAAGAGATTTCCGGAAAGCGCTTCAGGTGCTAGACCGTGATGACAACGGCGTGATCGACAGGGACGAGTTTAGTGAGTGGTGGGTAGGCCAAACAGGGGGCCATGAAGCTGCTGGAGAAGTCGAAAAGACTTTAGCGCAGCTTAAGGACCTTGGACGCCAGCGGTTCCGAGTCGACATCCATACGGCGTGCTGGAGCGGCTTCGAGGACGTGGTAGCACGGCTTGTAGAGGATGGTGGCGAAATCATAAATGAGAAGGACGTGTCCGAGTATGGTGTAAGTTCAATGCTGAGGTGGGTAAGAAGTCGGAAAATAAAGCTCTGACGATTATTTTGCTGTGCTGGTCCGATGTATCATTCCAGAATTCCAACTTTCCACTGCACTACTCAGCGTACCAAGGACACACAGCGATAAGTAAAATCCTCGTAAGTGACGGAGCTTTCATTACTTATTCACGCTTCCTGGAGGTAGCAGGATTTTACTTAGGATACGCATACTTCTGCAGATTACGCAGGGAGCGAGTATCAACAGTACCAATGGGTCCGGTTGTACGCCAATATTTTTTGCAGCACAGCAAGGACATGTGGATGTTGTCAAGCTGCTACTACAGGTGCCTCGCACGCAGGGATGAATATCTTGCCTCTGGGTTTATCCACGCTCACTCCTGTTGATATATCCACCAAAACAGAATGGAGCAGAGCTGCGAATAGCGGAGAGCAAGGTATTGCTCCCGCTACTGGTCAAGGTGGAAGTGTTTTGCTAACTTTGGTTGGTGTAGCATGGTTTGACGCCGGTTGACGTATGCACAACGCCTGCTATCATGGAGATGTTTAGAAATCTGTCTGGAAAGCGTACGTGCTATTTTCTCTTTCCAATTGACGTCAAGGGATTATTTGGTGGTATCATCTACATATTTACGATGCCACAGCCCCATCGACTCCGCTCGCCCCGACATTGGAGGCCTTGTCAGACACGGAGTTGAAGATTACATGGTGGCGAATGACCTTGCTTTATCTCTAACCAAAAAAACTGTGACTAAGCGGGTGATGCTGAACGAACATGTAGGTCACCACCAAGACCTAATCTGGACGAGGTTGTTCCAGTCTCAGGGTACAAGATCAAGCTTTCTTCGCCCGCAGGACCGCAAAAGATTGCTCTGGCAGTTGCGTTCCCAACCGAGACTTCGGTTGGTGGGCTCTGTCCGAATTCCGAGTATGTCGCGGAAATATGCGCCATCAACCTGCATGGAATGAGTGAGTTTAGCGCTGAGTCTCAACCTGCCAAGACAAGAAGAGGTAAGTTTACGCATTGTGCAACGTCGAGTATTATTTTGTATTAACACAATCTGTCCACAACGCAGCAAAACCCTCAGCACCAGTGTTGTGTGTCACTGATACCGGGCCGACTGAGATCGCCGTGATGTGGGCCCTAGCAGACAACGACCGCCAAGCTGGTTGTTCCTGCGTTATTTACCTATCGTCTCCTGAGCCTGACGGATCCTGTCACTGGGAATCAATCGTCAAAACTGACGACCACAGCATCAAGTACGTACAGATCAACGTAGAATTACTGCTCCGTGGGTTCGTAGTCTGATGAGCCCCCTCTTTCTTTGGAAACTGATCCGTCCTAAGCTCAACAACTGTGGAGAAGTTGCTACCTGATCACCGATATAAGCTCCGAGCTGCTGTAATCGGTGACGACGGTCAGCAAACACTTTCCGAGGCGATAGCAGTTAGAACGGCTGGCAAATCGATGACAAAGCGTAGCGCTTCCAGTAAAGTGGTAGGTGCGGTCAACGCCATGCGAGTTTTCGGTATGTGCCATCAAACTATGTTTTCTGCGCGTACGATCAATTGTTAACAGTAACTTCTGTAGCATCTAGCAAGAAGGAGGCCAACGACAGCAAGGAGGTCGACTCATAAAGCAGACCTCAAGACAATCTGAAGAAAGTTGTGTATATGTACTGACTTTCATAGGGAATCATTCACAGCGGATTAATTGATCCTCTGATAATTAGAATCCTTATAGTGCTATTAACAATGGGTAGCTCAAACACAGTGATCATCTACACACAACGGAGCCCGTTCGTCTGCTTATCTAACGAGAGCGTTCGATTGCCAATCGCTGGGAGGTCTGCCAAGAAAGTCGTTGTTTGGAATGCGGCTCCCCTCAGGAAATGCTTGGGTCGTCGAGATTTTCTTCCTCCTCGTCATCTTCGCCCTAGAGACACGGCTTTTATCTGCTTTGCCAGCCTGTTTGTTGTCGGTTCAGAGAAGACAGGACTCCCTCACTTTCGTGAGGGAGTTGGATACGTTCATCCTCTCTTTACCTTCCGAATCGAGGTCGTCATTATCCTCCTTCTCCGTCTCGGTGGTTCATATATATCATGGTCTTCATTGGAGCAACATCAACAAAGTGCACCGTGGCCATGGGGATAGGATAATCTGCTTCGACTCCGTGGAAACAACCGCGATGAGTAGGATGGAACTGAGACGTGGTGGGTTGGCGCTGTCAGGGGCACGAGCTTGAGTGCTGGAGAGCGAATTATCGGTTGGTAAGCACAGGTGAAGAGCACAATAGCCGATGCCGCGCCATCGAGTCACATCGTACTGGATGCCTTGAAAAATGTTCATGCCTGTATTCATCAAGTCATACTGGATAGTTTTGCTTCTCGATGCGGCGGCGCTGATGGACAGCTGAGAGCGACGTGAGTTGGCTCAAGCAGCTCTTGTTTGCTGGGGATCGACGCAGCATAGTTGCATCTCTACACCCATGCCACCAACACTATTTTACCAATCTCCACACTCCGTTCATTCCTTGCAAGCAGCATCGCCGTCTTTCATTAGGCCTACTCGAGCATTTGTCATCACTCCGTTCGCTGTACATCCTTGCTCCACAGGTAGCGAATAATCTCTCGCTGCTGTCCGCCATCCGACTGCAGATAGTCACTCTGTGCTGTCCGATCCTTCATCAAGTACGCCAAAGCGCTACCAAACCGAACAAGGTACGGCTCAATGTCCGCGCTCCACATCTTGTCGTCCCAGGGCACCTCGGTCGTCTTCGTCTGCGCCTTTTCGGCGTGCAAATGCTCCACGAGCTCGCCCTCCTGCCCTCCTAGAATATACAGGTACGTCTGCAGCTGAGCAATGTCATATCTCGGCAATGGCGTGATGAACCTCTTCAACCTGTTCTTGACCTCGATGACCTTCCCGTCCGCGCGGCCGTCGATTTTGCCGCCCACGAGAACGTCAAAAGTCCCGACCGAGGCGAGTTTTTTCTTGGCAAACACGAGGTTCCGCTCGTGGACGACCACTTTTCTCTCCTCTTGGTACTGCTCAATGCCCGCCGTCTCCTGCTTGACGCCGAACCCTTTGTGCATCGTAGACGTCACGAACTGCACCACTTCCGCCTTGACTGCGGGCGGCGTGGCGGGCGGCAATGATTGCGCCACTTTGGCTTGAGCCTGGGCCACCTGTTGGATATTCTCCGCTTGTGCCGCTTCCTGGAGGAGCTCGTGGATGGCGGGAGCGGCCCCCAAGTCCTGCACGACGGCCTGCAACTTCTCCTCGGGGGTGGGGAGCGCTAGCGACAGATGCGCCTGCAGCTGGGCGACCTGCCGCGGGTTGGTGCGCCGCCAGACGTCCAGGAACACGTCCTCGATCTTGCGGTACGGGTTCAGCGCGCTGATGACGGGCACCTCGCTCGCGAAGATCAGGATGGAGCGCCCAAAGGCGCGGCGACCGCCCATTTTGTCCGAAATGTAAAAAAAAAAAAAAAAAAAGCTGGATTCTTGTCAACTAAATCATGGTAATGGTGTGGACCACGTAGAAGCGATGTGGCTGACGTTACCGAATTGGGCTACGCACACCAAACATTCGAGTCAGATGACAGGTGACTCACTCATTCTGTAACCGTGTGAAGAAGTATGAGTGCTACGTCAGCCATGACGGAATTCTTTGCGGACCTTAGTGAAATATCATCGTGCGAGGTGGAGGTGGGCGAGACGCTCGAGCACTTGTTTGATGACCCCACGGCGCACAAGAAGGCCAAGCACCGCGAGATGATGGTCGAGTTCCGCCTGAACAGGAAGCAGAAGCAGAAGAACCTGGTGGCTGAGCACCACCGACTCGAGAAGGAGATGGAGGCGTTGGTGGCGGAGGCGAGGGCGGCAGCCGCGCGTAGTGGAGGCACGACAAACGCGCTGCGAGAGCTGGCGGTGGAGAGAGAGAGCCTGCAGAAGCAGAACCTGGCGCTGCGTGAGGAGATTCTGCGGCATGAGAAGTTTAAGAAGGTGGTGCTGAAAGCGAGGGACGACCCCATGGAGAACGAGTCGTTGGCGCTGCTACCGAGCACCATGGGGTCTGGCTGGCGCGTGCATATTGACGGGGGAGAGACGTCGTTCCACTTCCATCCGTTCACGCGCGACGAGTTTGCTGCGAGAATGGAACTCTTTGAAGCAGAACGGAAGAGCGGCATATCGTCGCTCACGATGGCTGGGACCTTTTTGGGGTGGGAGGTTTACCGCGCACCGTTGGTTGCTTCCGCGATGGATAACAAGCGGCTGATTGCTAGGACCCGAGTCACCAAGCGCCTCAAGTGCTCTCTTGACGTACACCAGAAAATATCGTACACGAAGCAGAAGGACCTGAGTCCCATGGTAGTCACACCTGTCGGCTGGGGGCTGCGCCAGCGAGCCAAGGCGCGTACTCAATTGCTACAGGAATTTGACCAGGACTCGCACGTGTTCATTCATACTATCCCCGGCCCGGAGAAGGTTCTTCGGTATTTTTTTCAAGTACGACGCGCTCAGTTGGAGTTGCTAGACGGGAGACGTAGGCTGACTGCAAGCTTAGTGATCACCGACTCGGAGGCCAACAGGCGCAGTTGTGACGCTGAAACCTCACAAGACAGGATCGAGTGGGCAACGGAAGGAGGGATCCACGTGTCGGTCACGGAAGTCGACGAAAATTCGATCGATATCGCGTGCGATCACTGGGCCAGTTGCGAAAACAAGTTGCACGCGGAGTATATGATGGTCCAGTGGACGCAATTTTCTGTGTGGTGGGAGCAGCTCATTGTGCCTTCCAACTTGCTTTTGAGCAAATAAGTTAGTTAATGTATTGTGCCACCATATAATATAGTGTACTTCGATGTATATTGTCGATGCTAAGGTCGGATGCTTCAATGCATTCCATAGCGCAACACAACTACGAACGTAAAAGCGATGGCAAGAAACCAGGGCCGAGACGGCCACCAGCTTCGATGCGCTCGAAAATGAAGCTACCGTAGTAAACATATCGACGGAGTGCTGGCTTGGGTATCATCAAATTTTCAATGCGTTTACACTGGAGATTACACCCTTAGAGGGCAGCACCACACCTTCACGACGTACCTCTGTCAAAACAAGAACCAGCAGTAGAATGCATTCGTGGTACATGTATCGTTAGTTGAGAAAAATCATGGGTGTGTTTATGGTATAGCCGAATCTACTCTAGTACTGTCAATATGCGTCGCTATCGATTCCTTTTCTAGTTTTCGTGCGCCGCCGTGTAGTTGTAGTACACGGTGTTCTCAAACTCCGGCGTGCAGAAGGGGAACTCCACACCGTCGTCCTCCGGGAAGAAGAGGTTCTCGCCTGACGTGTACGTCACGTAGCAGCCAAGGCAGAAGCACACCACCGTGACGATCACAGACGTGACCTTCTCCCAAATCGGCATCACGGTCCACTGCTTCTTCATCAGGAACACGATCGGTAGGATAATGGAGTGCATCGTAATGCACGACGCGCCAACGAAGTCGGACAGGTCCGCGAAGTGGTCCTTCAGGATCACCGATGCAATCACCAGAAGCACGATAATCGCGATACGCAGCATGACGTACTTGATGGCGTTCGCGCCGCGGTACTCAGCAGCTTCGGCCTCAGGCTCACCGAGGTGAACGTTCTCATTGTCAGCGACAGAGATGAAGGATCGCTTCGAAACACGAGACTTGTCCAGGTGGTCCGCATCATTCGGCGTGGCAGCCTCCGCGTAGCTCAGCAGGTTGTTTTCGATGTCCTCCGGTGTGCGCTGGTGCATGCCCAGGAAGAGGCGCTCGGTGATGTAGAAGGCGGGGTTCAGGATAACGGAGAACGCGATGGTGATGTGCAGCTGCATGAACATATACGCGAGCACGATGGCACCCCAGTCCGAGGAGAAGCCCAGGGTGGTCAGGCCAGTGTCTTCTTGCGGGTAAATAGACCACAGCAGGTTGCCCGAAATCTGGCAGCCAACCGACGAGTACGCCGTGCTAGCAAGCACCAGGAAGCAGCACGTAGTGAAAGCCATCGTGACGAAAACGACTCGGGGCATGCGGGTGGGGTCACTGTGTTGACGCTGGAGGGCCGGAATCACAATGCCAGCACCGTACGCGAGAGCCAGGTTACCGAAGGCACCAACGACCTGCTTGAAGTTGAGGTCAGGGGAAGGGGCCGTCGGGTGACCACGCATGCCGTGCATGACGACTGCGATACCGATAACATCCGCGACGAGCGTACCCATGCAACCCGCGAACGCAGCACCGGCACCTTCCTTCAGAGTCGGCACGAGGCACACAGGCAAGACCGTAAGCGCCATGAGGATAGACCACGTCGTCGTGCTGAAGGCGTCAGGGTAGAGTCCGTCCAGCAGAGTGCCTCCAAGCACCAGGAACACGCAGGGCACGATCAAGCAGTTTCCCATCTGAGCAATGACAGTGAGGTAGCGACCCCACTTGCCCATGGCCCACTCGCCCAGGTCGCCGTACGTCTTGACGGACGTGGGCGCGAGCAGCATGACGCGGCAGATGGCCACCGCGCCGTAGATGTTGGAGAAGGCCATGAAGGCCATAGCGACGATCGCGAGAGTTGGACCAGCGCGCGAAAAGTTGCCTGGCATACCAAGCGTGCCAATGCCGTAGACGCAGCAGAAGAGATTGAAAGACGCCTTCGCGTCCTCCATCGTGAAGAAAGGCTTGCCCATGGTGGATACAGCTTGATGAGTCGCTTGGATAGGAGGTGGAAAATTCAAGACTGAGCTTCTTGGTGAAGTTGTTGGAGGCAGCTTGCCAGGGTCCGGATCAACTGGTGGTAGCGAGGAGAACGACACAGAGGTTCTCTCGTTAGGTTACAAGCAAATGGCTGGATTCCACACGTTTGCTTCTGCTCTGCACGGGACTTACTTCGCTGAATAGAGGCATCTAGCCTCGTTTTACGAGGATTACAGCTTCAAAGTTGAAAACGATGATTGGAAGATGTGGTAAAACCTGCTATAATTAATACTGAAAGGTCGCGACTTTAAGACATGATAAAAACGGATGGGCATTCACTAAGCGATTCTATGCCTCTTACACTGAGAAACAGGTTTGGTTTGTTGCCACTACGAGTATCTTGGAGCAGGCATCATGCCGGTACGCACAGGTTCCTGGGCTCCGTCCTTCTGCTGAGCACGTACTGGTGTTTGGATGCGCGTTTCCTGAACGAGTGTTTAGACTCATGTGGGTAGAGACCGGGGGCATTAATCTCCGTTCATACATCGAATAGGGTAATTGTCGTGTACGCTTTGGTGTCGACGAACTGCCCCAGACTTGCCTCCTACCGCGCTCGACTCTCTTTCGTCAAGATGCTTGACACACCACGCCTTCAGACAGGAGAACGACCGCATTTTATAAGGTGTTAATACCTGCACTCGGGTCTCCGTTCTGCGACCTGCAGACTGCAAGAACACGACCACCTTGGAGACCTTTTGTGCACGGTTGTCTTCGTGACGCGCACTTCGTCGGCAGTTCTGCCGCAGACGATTGGCGGAAGTGGGGCAGAAAATTGTGCGTACAGTTCCGGTGCTTGGAACAAATCTCCGCTACAATCACAGACAAAAACTTATCAGCGATGTACACCAGTATGTACTTAATTAAAAGTATTCGACAGAGGCGGCATAATAACCCCGCGGCGCCTTGTTTCGTCATTCATTTGACCGCACACACTAATAAACAGCCTTTGGGGCATCTCGTTTTGAAGTGAAATGCAGAATGTCCTGCCAACTTCCAATGTAAGTATCCCGGGAACTTGTGTAGGCAAGGAGTCTCCGTCGACTTGCAGGTGGAGACAGAGGCATCGGGCATGCCGCCTCCCAGCTTGGGCCACTGCCAAGCGAGCGAAAGCCCGCAAGCGCACAAATCCAAGTAAAGCTACCATTGATGATGATATTCCTATATTCTACTGGAGACTACGATGACGTGGATGTTGTGGAGCTTGTCGCGACACTGAAGCAGAAGCTTGACGGCATAGAAAAAAACTGCGGAGGGAGGAATACTGGGCCTCCATGGTGATCTTCCAAGAAGATGAAACGGAAGCAAGTATTATACAAGCCGAGCATCTCCGACTTGAGCAGCAGATAAACTGCTCGTTGAGAGCATGAGAGCTGAGTCTGCCAGTAGCAGCGCGAGCGGAGAGAGCATCACTGCATTCAAGGCAGGCGGGCTACAGGAGCTGGTTGCAGAGCAAGAAACGGCTCGCACTTCGCAAGGAAATCAAACGGTATGAGAACGTTCAACAGGAACTGCGGCAAACGGATGAAGATGTTCGTGAAGCAGAAGTGATGCCGCTGTTACCGATGAACACTCCGGCTGGCGCGTGAAGGTGATCCCTTTTTCCACTTCCATGCGACGAGTATGAGACCGGCATGAAACGATTCGACGTGGAGCCTGTGAGGTGTTGTCGATGGTTGGACCGTTGATAGTCTCCCCCACGAATGACAAGCCGATCTTAGCACGCGTTCGCCTCACGAAACGCGTCTACTGTCCGTTAAATATTCTTCTCGTGGTGTCGTACAGCAAGGAAAAGGACCTGGGCCCTACAATTGTTACACCCGTCGGATCGAGTATTCAACTGCTGCACGAGTTTGACCAGGATGCGTTCGTCTTTGTGCACAGTATCCCAGGACTGAGGAAGCACTTGCGCTACCTGTATCTGGTTCGTCGCGAGCAATGGCGAAGCAAGATGGTGCTGACGATGACAATTGCAGACACGGATGCAAACCGACGCAATCGCGACGCTGAGGAATTCCAAGATAACGTTGAGTGGGTCACTGAGGGAGGGATGCAAATATCCTTCATGGAAGTAAATGAGGCCCCTAATGACATCGTGTGTGATCACTGGGATGGCCGAACGCAAACTACGTCATGCTCCAGTGGGCCCAGTTTGCGAACTGGTGGGAGAAATCGGTGTCAAGTATGCTGTAGAAGGGGATTGAAGGTTCACCAACAGCGTTTGTAAAAATATTGAATTTACACAAAGCTGTGTCGGTCCTTATGTTCGCTTCTGCGTCGGCGTCGAGCTTGCACTCAGTGAGTGCGTGATCCCCGTACCAGTAGTATCTGCTTCGTCGAGTTGCTTGCATCCGTTTACGTACTGCTGCAGCACTTTGGTCGTGTCCTGCACAAACTTAAAGTCTGTGATCAGAACTTGCGGTTTCCAGTCATCGGTAGATTCACATGGAAATTCCTCGTTGCGTGGGATCCTTACATGTATACCGCCAAAGTGATCCCGATGTTGCCTTTTTTGTAGCCATCTCGATCAGAAAAAAAAAACCCTCAGTCTCATCCTCGTCCAAAACACCTCTATCCATTTGTATGCCTCCCACCTCCGCACCGTACACCGTCTCTAAAGTCCGATTTCCGAGGCGCGCCAACCCCTTGCGCTGACATTTGGCGCGAGTGGGCAGGAGACTATCAATACCAGAGACTACCAGCGCCCTACCCAGCGGCCATGGCGGAGGACAAGGTGACGGTCAAGCAGGAGGCCCAGACGGAGGTCAAGACGGAGCCCGGGGCCGCGGCCCCCTCCAGCGCGCCGCGCCTGAACGCGCAGATGTTCTTCCGGCGGCTCAACCGCCTCTATAGCTCGTGGAAGGTAGGGCGGCGCGCTCTACCCTCGTTATGTTTTTTTTTTTCTTATTTGGAACCTAACATGTTATAATAACGGTTAATTGTTAACTACCAGGAGCGCAAGGACGACGCCGTGTGGGGCGGCGTGGACTCGTTCTGCGTGCTTGCGGGCCGCGCGCAGCAGGAGGAGTCGGGCTACCGCAAGTCGGCGGTGCTGCAAATCTACCTGCTGGGCTTCCTGGAGTTCCCGGAGACGCTCATGGTGTTCACACCTGCGAAACTTTATGTGCTCACGGGCGGTAAAAAGTATACGATGCTGGAGGCCGTGGCCAAGGAGAACGCGTCGTCGGACGTCACGCTGGAGCTGCTCAAGCGTAACAAGGCGGACGGCAACCAGGCCAACTTTAAGGTGCTCACGGACGCCATCAAGCAGAGCGGCGCCAAGGTGGGCGTGCTGAGCAAGGAGAACCCGCTGGGGGAGCTCGTGGCCAGTTTCAAGAAGGCGCTGGAGGCCACGGACGCCGAGCAGGTGGACGTGGCCAAGGGCATCGAGACCGTGCTCACGGTCAAGGAGAGCGACGAGCTCGAGAACATCCGCTGGGCCGGCGCGCTGTCCAGCAAAGTGTTCAAGCTCAAGTTCATGGAGGATATGGAGCAGATTATAGACGACGAGAAGAGCATCAGCCACGAGAAGATCTCGATGGGCATTGAGGACGTGTTTGACAACCCGTCCAAGATCAAGGTGACCATTGATCCGGTGGATATTGAGCCGTGCTACCCGCCCATTGTGCAGTCGGGAGGCAAGTACGACTTGAAGCCCAGCGCACAGAGCAGCAAGGACGCGATGAAGTACGACGTGATCATTTGCTCGCTCGGTGCCAGGTACAAGGGGTACTGCTCGAACGTTGGTCGCACGTTCTTTATTGACCCCACGAGCTCGATGGAGAAGTCGTACGAGCTGCTGCGGGAGGCGCACGACTTGTGCGTGAAGGAGCTGCAGCCTGGCAAGGTGGTCGGCAAGGTCGTGGAGAAAGTGCGCAAATTCGTCCAGTCCAGGAACTCGACGCTTTTCGCCAAGCTCACAAAGAACCTCGGCTTTGGTATCGGACTCGAGTTCCGCGAGTCGTGCAACTTGCTGACGACGAAGAACCAGACGGTTATCACGGAAGGCATGGCGTTTAACGTCGCGTTCGGCTTCAACGATATCCCGATCCCGGAGTCGCAGCGCAAAAAGAAAAAACTGGACAGCTACGCTGTGTTCCTTGCCGACACGGTGGTCGTGCTGGAAAACGAAACAAAGTACTACACGAAGGTGCCGAAGGCGTGGGGCAAGGTGAGGTACGACATTGATGATGACAACGATGTGCAGGAGGTGAAGACATCGAAGAAAAAGAAGAGCAAGGGCGATAATTCGGTCCATGGTTCTGTGGACACCTCGATCTCTGGTACGCGCAACCAGGTACTGCAATCGCGCCTCCGTGACCAGCAACGACAGCTGGAAGGAAAGGAAACGGACCAGGAACGTCGTGATCGTCACCAGGCAGAACTGATGCGCAGGAAGCGAGAGGAAGCTATGCGGCGACTGGAGGAGCAGAACAACGACAAGTCCGATGACCCAAAGAAGGAGAAAAGCATTAAGGCGTATCCGGGTCCCCAGGACTACCCGTCGGAGCTGCGCGAGCGCCAGGTGATGGTGGATATGCGCGCCGAGGCTGTTATTCTGCCCATCAACGGCGTGCCAGTGCCGTTCCACATCTCGACTATCAAGAACGTGAGCAAATCTGAGGAAGACAAGGCAACGTACCTGCGTATTAACTTCTACGTGCCAGGTACGTCTTTGGGACGTGATGTGCTACCGGCCATGGCGAACGCGATCACAAAATTCCCGAACAAGATGTTCATCAAGGAGCTTGGTTTCCGCTCCACTGATGCGCACAATCTTAACAACCAGTTCCGTTTGATCAAGGAGCTCCAGAAGCGTGTGAAGCAGCGCGAACAGCGAGAACAGGAAGAGTCCGATCTGGTCGTGCAGGAGGACTTGATCTTGACTCGTGACCGTCGTGTGCCGCGTCTGATTGATCTGTCGGCTCGGCCGCATTTGACAGGTCGTAAGACTCACGGTACGCTGGAAGCACACTCTAACGGTGTGCGTTTCACAACGAACAAGAACCAGAAGCTTGATATTTTGTACGCGAACATCAAGCACGCGATCTTTCAACCTTGCGACAAGGAGCTCGTGGTGCTGATTCACTTCCACCTGAAGAACCATATCATGATTGGCAAAAAGAAACAGAAGGATGTGCAGTTCTACACTGAAGTGATTGAGGGATCACAGACGCTGGACAACCGGCGGCGGTCGATGTACGACCCCGACGAGCTGGATGAGGAGAACCGTGAGCGTGCGCTACGTGAAAAGTTAAACACCACATTCAAGGAATTCTGTCACAAAATGGAGAGCGTGTCGGAGAGGCATGGCAAGCCGGTGGTGTTCGACATTCCTTACCGTGAGCTCGGCTTCATGGGCACCCCGTTCAAGGAGATGGTGCTGCTACAGCCTTCTGTGCACTGCCTTGTCAGTCTGACGGATATGCCATTCTTCATTATTTCGCTGGACGAGGTGGAGCACGTCCATTTCGAACGTGTGATGTTCTCGTCTAAGAACTTTGATGTCGTGTTCGTTTTCAAAAACTTTGATATCATGCCCACGCGCATCAGTGCCGTCTCCATGGGTGAACTGGAGCGTATCAAGGAGTGGCTGGACGACATTGATATCTGCTTCACCACGGGTACTGCTAACTTGAACTGGAAGAGTATCATGTCCACGATCAAGAGCGACCACCGCTTTTACCTGGACACGGACGATGATGGTGTGCCGAAGCCTGCCGGCTGGGAGTTCCTCAAGGTGCGTTCGCTGTTAGCTTTTGAGGTCGAAAGGGAGGGGAATGCGTTGCTCATATTGCTTTGGTGTGTGCGTAGATGGAAGGCTCAGACGACGAAGACGAAGATGAAGAGGAAGCCGGAGACAGTAATTACTCCGGTGCTTCCGATGAGGATGAGGACGAGAGCGAATCGAGCGACTCCGACGGCTCGGACTGGGAGTCCATCGTGGACGAGGATTCATCGTCCGAGGAAGTGTCCGAGGATGAGGATGCACCGTCCTGGGACGAGCTGGAGAAGGAGGCCCAGGCGTCCGACCGCATGCGCAACGAGAAGCGCGGACCCGATGACGAGGACGAAGACTACCGCCGTTCGTCCAAGAAGAAGAAATCACGTCGCCACTGAGCGCAGACTGCTGCAGGGTGCTAACACGCGCGTCTTGCTCAAGCTTTCGTAAACATACGTGACAAATACTACATCTGTGAACGCACTGCCTGGTTGTCATTCGAGGTTCGCTAACTGAACGACTAACTACCCGTGTTGAAGATGCCCCGGTGTCAGATGGTGAAGAAGACGTTGGTGATGGAGTTGCTCAAGCAAGTGTCGATCGTCCGCAAGTGTCAATCTTTTCGTTGGCGAGCCAATTAAGCTTAGATCACTTTTGACGGGAGTGTTAATGCTAGATCGATGGCCAACCTTTTGCAAGAACCAAAACCCGAATCCGCTACATGTACCTACTGAATCTGCGATACTAAAACGAGGTCAGCCTTCTGACCCAGTCTCCAATTATTGTCTGCAATAATTGCTTTTTCAAATGATGTATCGCACCCAAACCCGCTCCTGCAAGACCAAACCAGGCCATGCAGCTGCAGACGCTGGCGTACGCCGTCTCGGGCGCCTTCACGCTGCTGTCCATCGTGCTGAGCGGGTGGCTCATCTGGACGCACTTGCTGTACAACCCGTCGGCGGGCATCCGCAAGCACGTGATCCGCATCCTGCTCATGGTCCCCATCTACGCTCTCACGTCCTACATGGCGCTCGTATTTAACGAGTCCAAGCTGCTCTTCGAGACGGTGCGGGACCTGTACGAGGCCTTTGCGCTCTACTCCTTCCACTGCTTCCTCGTCGAGTACCTGGGCGGCCAGTCCGTGCTGGCCAGCACCATGCGCTCCAAGCCGCAGATGACGCACGTCTTCCCCTTCTGCTGCGTGCGGCCGTGGTCCATGGGGGGCAAGTTCCTGCGGCAGACGACCATCGGCATCTTGCAGTACATCCCCATCAAGCTGCTCATGTCCATCGTCATGCTCATCACGAGCCTCGCGGGCGTCTACGGAGAGGGCGAGCTCCTGAACCCTTTGGTGAGCTACGGCTACGTGTGCTTCATCCTGAGCGCGTCCCAGACGTGGGCGCTTTACTGCCTGCTCATCTTCTTCCACGGAGCCCACGAGGAGCTGCAGCCCATGCGCCCGTGGCCCAAGTTCTTGGCCATCAAGGCCATTATCTTCTTTACCTACTGGCAGTCGGTCATGATCAGCATGCTCGTCAGTGTGGGCGTCATCTCGGAGAAGTGGCATATCGGGTGTCCGGACTGCTGGGACGCCCAGAAAATCTCCTCGGCGCTCAACGACTTTGTCATTTGCGTCGAGATGCTGGGCTTTGCCGTCGCGCACCACTACGCGTTCGCGATCGAAGATTTTTTGTCGCCCTCGGGCTCGGCCGGGGTCAGTGTGCCGTCCTCGAACGTCAAGGCGCCGCTGCTGGCGAACTTCATGGACGCCATCAACGTCACGGACGTGTCGACCGACCTCAAGAACTCACGGAACGAGATCCTGACCAAGAAGCAGGCGCTGGCCGCCAAGTTCGAGCGGTTCAACTCGTCGTCACCTGGCGGCGGCATGTTTTGAAGCGCTCTCTCAAGAGCAGTGTTGGGACTTAGTACAAGCGAGAAGGGAGAGCGATACAATAAGCACACGCCTAATTATTACATTTGTACGGCAGGGTGGTGGCTGTGTCTGTTTTGGGTAGCTCATGGTGCAGGGAGAAGACGACGAAGAAACAAGACGAGAGCTTTACACGATCGATGACACCGACCAAAAAGACATTTCTTGCGGGGCGGGTCGAGGCCCCGTCTTCTAACACCGAGAGCTTACATTCCTGTTTCTGTTGCTGTCTTCACGATCCCCCTGCTTGGTATTTTAACTACTACGATTCGTTGTCCAACTTCAGTTCAGCTACGACTTCGTGGTGCGAATGAGATGATGGCATGGCATTCATTGCTGCAATCCATCATGTCCCGCGTTTGAAAAAACGCAGCACGACAGGCCGCTTGACGGCGCGTAATGTCGCCATAGACGAATGGAAGGACGAGCCACCAATCTCCATAGGTCCGATCCAGGTCAGAACGTCTCCTACGGACACCTTGTGCAGCATGGGACCACCCGAGTCCATGTCCACCTTCGTCACCTTGGGTATGTCAGCATCCGAGCTAAACACAAGGCCAAGATTGGCGTTCTCCCGCCAAATGAGTTCGTACTCACGGTCCTTCAGTGCTGGCCCGCGCGGCAGTAATTGATCCGACTCATCTGGCCGTGCGGTAGAACTTGCCACAGACTGAGCACGCCGGAAGCGCAATACTGCCGGCTTCGGTAGGCGCGACAGGTTCTCCAACGTCTGCTTGAACTTAGGCTGTGGTACAATGTTCATGTTGTTGGCCGCGAACAGGATATCACCAGGCGAAACGTGCTCGATGTTTTTGAGGTTGCTCGTGCCGGTCACACGTGCCACCACAGGAAATCGCGTCGTCGGGTGCACGCGTAGCGTCAGACCTAGTGCCGTACCCTCGGGCCATACCACCTCATACACGTCGTTGTCCTTCTCGAGTTCTTTCTCCTTAGACCTGCCACCCTCACTTGGCATTTGAGGTGCCGAACCATGCCGATGACCACTCCGCGACAGAGGCTTCAAGGGGGTATCGTTATCGATAGGGTCACTGGATGACTTGGCCAGCGGAGACTTGCGCATAGCATGCTCCAAGTTGCGAATCTTGTTTTGTGTATCTGCTGAGCGATGGTTCATATCGTTCCGATGCCCACTGCTGTGGTCGGGACTATTGGTAGATCGAGGGAGCGGGTCCTTGCTGGTTAGCATGATGGGCGCAGCGGCATGGTGGTGTCCGCCTCTAGAGCCGTGCGGTGACACTCTTGATTCATTAGAAGGCGAAGCGCTTGTTTGTCTTGCGTCATGACCTGAACGTTTAGCTTCCTGATCGGTGTGGCCGCGGTATTTGCTTTGTGAAGAAGCATCTTGCGCTGAGTGCTGCTGCGGCACATGCTGCTGATGCAGCGATTGTGACTGGTGAGCCTGCCTGTCCTGATGTTTCCTGTGGTCATTGTGCGTTTTGGCATTGGGGGTATTGTTAGCGTTTTCCTTCGCGTGATTACCGAGTGCTGCACTCATCTTCTTGAGCGGATTAATGAAGCTTCGCGGTGTAGGGAGCGCTGGAGGTGAAGGCTGCACGGCCTTCGGAGGTGACGCAACGGGAGCAGGAGTCACACTTTGACTCGACGAAGACGAGGACGACGAAGGAGGAGAAGATGACGCAGTGGACGCAGACGAAGATACTGACGTCGACGAGGACGCCAGTGACGAGGTTGAAGCCGTGAACTTTGATGCCGAATGCACATCCGCAGGAGATAACGCTGCAATCGCGTCTTCGGGAGAGCCCTTCCTGAACCGAATAACCAGCGGGCGCTTGGCTGTGCGCAGTTTAAGGAGAGACTCGTGGAACGTCAGATCCGTGACATTGTCGTCGTTGATCCACTGGATTCGGTCTCCTGAGCTGACGAACGCTGCCACGTTGTTCGGTGCACCCTTAATTTTCACTTTGATGGATTTGGCACTGCCCAAATCGGCAACAATCATGTTACCGGCAGCGTTTGGACGAACCGTAAAGCACAGCGGCTGCTTCTTCTCCCAGATGTGGTCGTATTCGTCGTCAGTAGGTTCTGGCCGAGCAGAAGCCTTCTTGTTGCTCGGACAGAAGAAAAGTGACACCGGTTTCTGCACCTTCTGCAGGAACTTGATCGCCGTGTTGAAGTTTCCGTCCGCGGTGTTGTAGCTGCCAATTTGCACCAGATAATGACCCGGCTGCACGTCCTGTACCTGCGGCGAGCGGTTCTTTCCCGTAATGCGCGTGACAAGCGGGTACGGCACGTCCTTGCTGGCAATGAGACTAATCCCGAGCGGTCCGTCAATCCACTTAATTTCGTACTTGGCTTCCAGTTTCACGGCCGGCTGCGGCGGGAACTTTTCGTTCTCGGCGGCCGTGAGCTCGTCGAACTTTTGCGCGAGCTTCAAGCCGATCGCGCTCTTCACCTTGGGCTGCACGGGCTTGACGGCCATCGGGTCGGCCAGCAGTCTGCGGAACACGAGCTTGCAGGGCTTGGGCACCTCCTTGAGGTAATTGATGGCCTCGAGGAACTCCAAGTCGCGCGTGACGCGGTCCCCGATGCGCAGCAGCAGGTCCCCGACTTCCACGAGGTGGATGCCGAAGATCGCGCTCTTGCCCGTGATCTTGGACACGGCCGGCATCATCCTCGACTGCGAGTGGCGCAGCCTGAGCCCGAGCAGGCCGCCCTCCCACACGAGGGTGCACAGGTTGCCCGTCGTATTGTTCGAGACGCTCGAGGCGCCGCTCATGGAGGCCA
>JAHWLE010000053.1:0-47128 GCA_024679135.1 Phytophthora foliorum
GTGCAGAGCCTGCTGGGCGTCGCGGCGGACGAAGTGGCGCGGCTGCTGAGCGCCATCCAGCAGCTGCAGCTGTGGATCCAGCTGCAGGTGCCCAAGGTCGAGGACGGCAACAACTTCGGCGTCGAGGTGCAGAAGTACGCGTACGTGCAGTTGAAGGAGGCCCTGGACAAGTGGCAGAAGACGTGGGACTCGCTGGCCGACTACAGCTCGGCCAGAGCGGCCGCCGTCGAGAAGCTCAACGCCAAGACGAGCTCCGAGACGAGCACCACCACCACCGCCACCTCCTCGAAGGGCGGCAAGGACGGGGACGAGGAGAAGAGTGTCACGACCAAGGTGGACAAGCAGAGCAACGCCGGCAGCCAGGCGGCCGAAGACGCCGTCGCAGCCGTCGTGGAGCTCGACGTCAAGTGGTACTTTAACTTGGTGCGCGCCCTCGAGGGCGTGCGTGACCAGTACGCGGTCACTTCCGACACCATCGCGAAGAACCAGGAGAAGATCGAGCTGCCGCGCGGCAAGAACGACCGTGCGGGCTTCAACATGTTCTAGACGCGGTGAAAAACAGCTTCAATGGGCTCATAACCTGATAAAAATATGGTAGACACGGATGGGGGAATCGGTGCTTCGCGTCCAGGTGGCTTGGACGAGTTCCAGTGTTGACTGAACTGCGAGAATTAAGAAACGCCGGCGTTTCGAATACTAATGGAGGGGTAAGAATTGCATGTGATGACCCCCTGCCTTCGCGCTTCTCATGTTGCTGTCTTTTGCTATTCTGGGTTGCTCTGCTATTTTATTTTTGCTGCAAGTACGTTGCACGCTTCTCTATCACTACATCATTCGGATGCATTGGTACCTTCGTGTGTCTGCCTGTCCGTGATGTCCTCGGCGCTTTCGCCAACGAAAGCAAATGCTGGGAATGGATCGATGCTGCGGCTTCACCCTCGTGGGCCGCCGTCACTGCACATGAGTCACGCACCCCCACCACCAGGAACCTCGGCAGGCTATCCTTACGTGCCGGTGCCACACCGTTCACGACTGTCACCTCGACAGGTCAAGTTGCAGCGGATGGAACCATCACCACCGTACACAATTGCTATTCCTCTGCGCGATCAAGTAGCCATGAACTTCCGCCACGAGCTTTTCCAGTTTCACCAACTACTGAGGAACGCAATTGATGCCAGCTATCAAGACCACCTGCAGCACGTTGAGGCCCAACGCTCGGCGATACTTTCTCGCGATCGCCGCTTAGTGGAGCTCCTAACAAGTGACCGTGGCGACGCTGTGCTGAAAGAGTTTTTTGTGCAGTGGCAACGGTTCCTAAAACCCAAATGTGTGACTGAGGCATCTCCTCTGGGTGATGAAGAAGATGATGGAGCTATGCTGTGGGATGTGCTGGAGACTTTCTTTTCCAATCTTCCACTTGTGGCGTCTGAGGGTGAAGCCGGAGGCGCTGGAAACCCGAAGGCATTCTTACGCTACGTCGATTCCCTGAACTCACTACGTGACTTACTTCTCGCTTTGCTCTTCAAACAACGTACAAAGCGTGATGCAAACGACGCGTACCAAACTGATAGCGACGATGAAAGAGCGTGTGGTTTGCAATCGAGCATTGGACTCGGCTTTGGCTTGCATTTTGGACGGGATGGTGCTCACCAGCCACCGCGGTCAGCACGTCGGTCATCGTCAAACGATCGATCAAAAGAGCGCACCCCATTCTACCTCTATTGCCAACAACTGGAAAACGAGTTGGAGGCATTGCGACGTCGAGTACCCCACAGAAGACCTCGCAGTCCAGGTGTCGTAGCTGGAATTCTGGGAGATGTGGGTTTACTGCAGGACAATACTGTCATGCTCCTATTAGATTTTTGGGGCCTCCCTCACGAGGAGCGTTTGGCATTTTTCTGTCAAATCGCAAGTCAAGCTGATGAACAAGACGCCAGTGCCATCTTGCATGTCTTCCTAGACAATTGCACTACGCAAACGTTTCTCCAGATATGGGAAGCTCTTCAGCAATCCCCGCAATTCCAGAAAATGCTGCGAGAAGCAAAGTTGCAGCTCGAACCTACCATAGGTGACGACCGACCAGCATCTACTCCTCCTGAACCTGAAAGTGAAAAGGAGAAGACAGAAATCGAGGTTGAAACAACCGATTTCGATAGACCCATGGTTTGGCGTGGATCGCAGCGCGGCATCAGGAAACGTGGCCGCCGCTCAACTCGATTCGTGGATCTTAACGGCATCACTGAAGCATTTGATTTGAACGAAACTGAAGATGGTAGCTCTGACGAAAACGACGAGTTCAAAAACTCTCGTAGCGATTCTCACAACGACTTCCAAAAGATCAGGATACGTGAACGAGGACGTCTCTCTCTGTCCGACGCGAGCGATCATGCTGAGGAGGAAAATCAAAGTGGCAGACGTCACTCATTTCACCGTAGTGATCGCAGTCGCCGAGTACTTAAATCTCCTCGCGACGGCGAATCGATACCATTACTGGATCGCCTTCATGATAATCTCACAGAGATTATCAAAATGGAGGACGGCCCAGATGCGCATGTCATGGATGCTGTTTGGCAGCTACTTGAAGCACTCGACGGTCACCGATCGCACGACTCCAAGAGCGGCTACCATCGCCGCTTTGTGCCACTACCCGCCCCCATAGCAGCCGTTGCCGCACAACCACTGCCACCCCAGCAGCATCAGATCGCCATGCAAAATCCACGATCTGCTTTGCGAACTCCTCTCTCAACCGAGCAGCAGTTCCTGATGAAGCTCGACCAGCTCCAGTCCATGCTCGTCGTGCTTGGTGACGTACGTGTGCATACTATGAGTACGGAGACCATTACCGGCGCCTATAAGCGCATGCCCCTGCTGGCGAAGCTCTTTGCGGCGCTCACTGATACAAGTTTGGGTGCTGCTGGCGTCGACACGGAAGGTGGAGGTCTGTCAAAGTTAGTCAGCAGCTACGGCAAGGCGCAGCATCTCACTAGTTCCTGGGAAGGAAGCAACTTGAAGGAGAAAACTCTTGATCCTCTGCCGACAACCTCAAAAGCAATGATGTTGACTGCAGCCGGAGACAATGTTCGTGAGGACGTCGAGGCCATGGGACTGTTGCTTGTCATGTTTAGCAAATTTGTCCGCAGCTTGGCACCACTTGTAGGTAACGAAGACTTTGCACCGAGTACCATGAGCGCAAGCGACGACGTTTTGGTTGTCATGGACCTTGCCGATAAACTTGAAAGTGCTGGAGCGCTTGCAGAAGCCCCTGCAGGTGTTGGTAGCGGCAAACGTCGCCTCTCGCTAGCAGTCGACCGAGAATTGCCGATCATTCTTGCTGTTCAATCGCTGGCACGTTCAAATGAATTTGATCATGTCTCGCAGCTCATAGCAGCATCAATTGAGGCTAAGATGATGCGGGTGACAACTGTTGCAGCTGAAGCAAACACCAACACCAACGATGATAGTGAAGATGGCGACGCAGCTGCAATGGAAGATGAAGAAGTGATGAGAATTGTTAAGAATCTTCGACGAGCGTCTGATAAAATATCTCAATCCCAAGATCAACTGCAGTCGCAGATGCAAGGCGGCGGAGCTACGAACTCACAGAGTGAACTTGATGCCGTGACTATCCGCTCAGGCAAGGGTGATATCCCATCAAGCATAAAGAATGCAGCAGCTCTGCGTGGTGTCAAGCTTTTCAGCGCGGATATCCTTTTGCGCATTGTAAACCAGGTCAGCTCGACGTTTTTAATGTCGTCATGTCGATATCTAATGTGAAGCTCTTGTGCTGTTTAGCTATATCGTGACAACTACGAAGGTATGGTGTCAACACTGCAATATGGCAACCGGCGGATGGAGTTCAGCGAATTCATTTACGACTGGCATATCCGTAAGTATGGGCTAAAGGCGCTTGCTCAGCGCCACCTACTCAAGCTCATCCAGTCACTGCGTAAGCATGAGAAGAAGGTATTCCAGTGCCAACTGTACGTTTGTGATTGTTGCTAATAGTCTTGTTATTCGAAGCTAACTTGATAACGTGCACAGTTGTCTGCGGTTCATGGGCATTCAGATATCCTCTTTGTCGATTGTTTTTCCATGTTTGCATTGGTTTTCCTTGCTTCGATTGCGCTATTGTATCCACAAGAGTTTTCCTTGACAGTATTGACTCGCTTTTGTTGCCGTTGATGTCGATGTTTTCTTTACAGTCCACTAGGCTTTCACGAGCACAAATTCGTTTTGGTACGGCGGTGCTGGGATGGTTGTGGTGGGGCTAGCAACTCTAATGCATCACAATTTGCTTATAGGGATTGATGAGCCGATGGTCTCTCGGAACATTTTTGGGCGGGTCCAAGCATCGCATCGAAATACCTAAACGAGAGTTCAAGATTCGCATTACGTTTGCTATATCCACGGTGCAAGAAGCGCTACGAGAAAGATTTGGCATATATGCTCGAGGGATGGATGCGTTAGCAGAGCGTATTCGTGCCAAGGCTCGCCCTCGAGACGAAGAATTTGTGCGAGAAAGCGATCTGCTGATACTTTGCGTGGAAGAGTTCGAGACACAGCGAGCACTACTCGAAAAAGTACTTGGAGCGGTGTATCTCGCAGGCGATATCAATGGTGACGGCAGCCTTGAGTTCGACGAGTTTGCATCCGTGGTCACCCACTTGTCCCCCACGGTGGATGATCGCTTCCTACAAAAAGTATTTGAGGCGGCCCATGATTTCACGAAGCCGCACCGCATTTCCTTTGATCGATTCCTTGACGTTATCCTGCTTGAGAGGGTGCTGAGTCCTGCACCTCTTAGTGCTGCTGCTACAGGGATTGCGAGAGCCAAGAATGCCGCTGCTGCTGCTGCAACAGTCAGTACCAGTGCTGGTGGAGCTGGCTCAGCTACTAGTGGTGGCACCCCCCAACCGTCTACTAGTGCTTCGAAGGCAGTGCTTCAGGACGAGCAAGAGGAGACTTATCAGTTTGAGTTACTGCGCGAAACATGGACGCACGATCGCGAAGCTGTGACACAAGTGCTGCAAACCAGTATCACGCACGCACCAACCGCGAAGTCACTTACTTTCCGTGTAGCTTTCCTGGATCAGCTCCTGGATCGTCGTGTGGATGCCAAAACTGCCTGGCTCTGCCATCGGCAAATAATGCGCGAGATTGCACGCTACCAGCACCTGGATGCCGACCAGATCGCCGGGTTACAACGCAAAGAGCAACAGTTTAAGAAAGCTGTCCGTGCCATTCGCAATGCTCAGCGACTCAGCACGCTCTTCATGGTGTCTCCTATCAGTCGAGAAACTACTGGTGATGAACTTGGTGAAACACCCGAAGCATCAGGTGTGGACGCAAGCTATACGGCGGCTGTGCGGCTCTCCCTCGACGGGCAGGCGACTGGAATGTCGAACGTCGCTGATGTGGCGGCACTGGAAAACGAGCTTCGCGAGACATTCATCGAGAGAGCGGACGAAGGCGCGATCGACGACTACATGGCGGCCATGCAGCACTTGCGTCGCGTGTCCATCAAGCAGCAGTCGCTGCAGCTGCTGCTCGAGTCGCGAGAAGAACTAGCCATAATCAGGAGTGAGGAAGCAGTGCCCGAGGGAAACGAGGAGACGGACACTGACGACGACGAGGGTGATGTTGAGGATGACGGAGAGGAGGTAGACGTAACCCAACCAAGCGCATTAATCTGAAGTTGAAGTAGCCGCGACTAAACGGTAGCCATGTCTCGTCTCATGAAAGTGAAGTTTGCTGACGGAGACGCCAATGACGAACTGAGACCAACACCAATTCAAACGCAAAGCCTCCTTCATATTTTGCTATTACTACTGTAGTTTTGTCGTGTTTTCTGCATGTAACGGAGGTCCGGGCGGGGAATGGCGAGGAAAAAGTAATGAAGAAGCGAGATGGGGACGTCACCACCTTGGCTGGCGAGATCGACTGTCGCTTCCTGCGCCTAAGCGAAAGAAGGAGAGCGGATCTTCTGCGCGGCGCGACTGATCACGGGCTTGTCCGACTGGGCGAAGTTGGCCATGCGGCACATGTAGTCTCCCTCGAACGTGGCCTGCGTGTGTCCGCCCTTGCGTTTGTACAGCAGGTCGTCGTCGATCTTGACCAGGTCTTCGGCGAACATATTGTTCTTGGACGACTCGAGCGCGTTGCGCTCCGTGTACACGCTCACCGAGTACTTGGCGGGGCGGAAGCAACGCAGCACGTTCTTCAGCAGCGACTGGTACGAGCGGAGACGCGCGTTGGTCTCGAAGCTCACGTAGCTACAGTGGCTCTCCGGCGTGATGTGGATCGTGTAGTACGCGTCAAACAGGATGCCGTTCATCGAGTACCCGCACGGATCGAACGCAAAGTCGTCGATCACGGCGCCAGGCACCAAGTCCCGGATGCCGCTTTCAATGGTCATGCGACGCGACGTGACGGTACTATCGCTGTTCTTGAAGAACTGCTTGGCCACGCTCGGGTGCATGTCCTGCATGAGCACGTGCAGCGTGCTTTCATTCTGCCCGGGCTCCTCCAAGGCGTAGTTGTGCGTGAGCGCGCCCGGCTCACCGTGGATGTCGGCGTCCCACGCGTAAATGTACCAGTGGTCGCGGTTCAGCGGCCCGAGCACGTGCGCCGATCCGTCCGGGAAGAAGGAGCTCAGGAACGCCACCTCGGTCTGGAAGCTCGTGTGCGGGTACTTTTGCTCCTCGGGGAACGTGTAGTTCTTGCGCGAGTAGTTGACCCACTCGATCTCGAGGCCCAGGCGCTCCGAGAACGTCTTGATGAAGGGCAGGCACTTGAGCAGCGTCGTGGTGCCGCACGTCTTGAGCACCACCTTGTGCGCGTACACGAACAAGGAGCTCTCGGACAGCACATAGGCGTCAATGTGCTCGTTGCTCGTGCGCGAGAGGATCTGGCACTGGCCGGCCTCGAGCATCTCGTCCAGGTCGGCCCGGGCCACCTCGCGGAACCCGCGCGGGTGGCCCACGCCGAGCTTAAAGTCGATCTCGAGGTTCTTCTCGGGGCCCTCGAACGTGTTGGGCACCGTATCAGACGCCTCAGATTGCGTCGAGCTCGTCTCATCGTCGTGGAGCTTGATGGGCTCGGGGAACGTGTTCGTCATCTTCAGTTTTCCTAGGTCTGGGTAAAGGAGGCTATTTATAGGAGGGCGGGCCTGTTACGCGGGGTCGTCACACGCGCCAATGTAGAAGAAGCCCGTGAAAATGGTCGTGGGGTCAACAATGTCGTCGCTGCTGGCAAAAAGCGGGTCGACCAACAGCATGAACAACGTGGGCGGTCTGGCTCTGCTGGAGCTGGGGGGAAAGCAGTGGCGGCAAGAGGGCGGGCGCGGGCGGTCTTTCTTGCGGTCACTGGAGGCGGGAGACTGACGGGCACGAGGCAAGTTTCAGAATGCCCCAAACGACTGGAGCCAAGGGCGGCGGATCCGCCGCCCAAATCGCAAAAACTGCCCACAAACCGCTGGACGCCACACGATTTGGTCCCCGCCGCTGCACAAATCGCGCACACTTGGTTCCAGTATGCTGCTTTAACAGCCGCGCTCAAACGGCGGGATGAGAAATGGACCCCTAAAGATTTGGCAAGATTTGGATATGGCAGCGTGCGGTCATCGTCAACTGGAGACATGCAAGTACCTTGTAACGACTGCAGTGGCAGCAGCGATAAGCGAGCTGCCAACGTCTCCGCAAAGGCCTATTGAACTGCGATGTCCGTCACCACAACGATGCAACATTCAACACAGGGATGACTCTTCATGGTTTTGCGACCGCTGGGTCTTGCCGGTCGTATTTCACTATCTACTCGCCGCCATCTAGTCCTCCGCCGCGACGGGGATGCAGTGCAGGATCTCGGCCTGCGCGTCGCTCTTCTGCTCGTCGTTGATGAAGTGCGGGTGGTCGCACAGCACAGGGGACGACACCTTGACCGTGTAGCTGCACGTCTGCGTCTCCTTGACCGTCAGGATGTGGTGGCTCGTGCCGCCCTGGCTGCAGTAGTAGAACACCTTGGCCTTACGCGGCGCGCGGCTTTCGAACTCTTTGCAAAACGTGCCGTGGTCGTACAGCTCCAAGTACGCGGGGCGGGACACGTCGTGCGTGGCGTCAATATGTTCCGAGACGAGCGCCGAGCCCGAGCGCTCGAGCTCGCGGTTGCCTGCCGCATCAAAAGTGCCGAGCGAGAAGTCGGCCGTAATCCGACCGTCTCCGTCTCGGTGGTACTGTCTCAGCGACCGCCCGAAACAGAATTCGTACGTCCACCAGCCTTCGTTCCTCGTCACACAAGTGCGAGTGTCCTCCAGCGGCTGCAACAGCGAGCGCACCGTAAACAAATCGTTGTCGTCTGCGTCCGAGTGTTGCGGGTCGCAAAACACGCGCGAGCCCACGAGAAACGCCGCAACTTGTCGTTCTCCTCCTCTCGGCGAATCGTCTCGCCATTTCACCGCAGACACGGCGTCGTCCCGCGCGGTTGCACTGCAAATAAATTGCACCTGGATCTGCTGCTCGCCCTCGCCGAACGATTGCGTAAACAGCGGTTTGCGGTGGTTCTTGACGCGGTCCTGGGTCTCGGGCATGGCGAATTGGTCGAAATTGAGCGCCGGGCGACTCGAGTCGGCCGCAAAAGTGCCCAATTCTTCCACTTCGTGCTCGGCAACTTGAGGTTGCCCTTGATTAGGGTTCGCAGTTGCGCCAGATGCATCCACTTGCACCTCGTCCAGTTGCGCGCTTCTGAGACTCACGCGACGCACCAAAAGTCCCGCGCAAATTTCGTAGACCCATTTGGTCTCTTTGTCCGTATACTGGACGCACTTGGGTCGCACTTTTTGGGCCGCCGCGCGCGCGAACGCCAAAAACGCAGCTGCGGGCTCTTTTTCCTCGTTCGCAGGCTGCGAATTTGCGCCAAAATAGTCCGCCGCCAGGTCCGCAAATGCGGGCAGAAAGCACTCAAATTGCTGCCCCGACTCGGTCGTCATGAGCTGCGAGCGCAAATTTGCGCCAGTTTCGGTTGGCGCGAAATCCTCTCGACTCGCGTGCAGCTGCACCACATACGTGGCGTCCAGGGAGGACGCGAAGGGCGCCGCGGACGCTGCAAAAGCCGCCGTCAGCGCCCCGAGCGCTGCCAGGAACCATCGCGGCATCCCCATTTTTGCGATCTCGGATTTTGTGCGCACTTAGCGGGGGAGTGCGCACTTAAGAGTGTAGCCATGATCTCTTATAAGTACGAAAAAAGGCAACTTCAACTACTTCAACTATTGACGCAAGAACGCCCGAGTTGTTGCATATATTCGTGCTTCCCATTGCACTTCCCTGTTCGTTGTTGTGCTGGAGTTTTACGCGACGAGGAGTGTCGGGAGGAGCACCATGATTGCCCTATATAAAGTCCGGCCGGTGCGAAACGCCCCTGGAAGGTCCCTACTTACGGTTAAGTGCATTCCAGAGTAAACTACCCCAGAGGTGAGCGTCCTGTGTTGCTCTGCGTGGCGATGGACCGGTCGTCGTCGTGGACCAACGCTGGTCGCAATGCCGACTGCATTCCTCCGAGTCGCGTCGCTCGGATGGTCGCTCCGAGTCCCCGTCCGCCACCGAGTAGTACAGCAGAGGCGGTGGCAACAGCTCGACGTGCTGAGTACGGCACTGGCGGCAGCATCCTCCCCGTCCTGCCCTCAGCGAGTCCGAACGCTTCCAAGCGCAGCAGTTGGACGACGCCGCTCGAAGACGAGTTCCTCCAATCTTGCAACGAAAACTTCGCGCCACCTCCACGACGTGCCGAAGCTGCGTCCATGGCAGCTACAAGACGAGCGGAACCCACTCACCAGCACGCAGTGGATGGTCTGTTCGCGTCCGAGACGGAGCAGGCGCAACTCGCGTACATGGAGCACATGTACGGCACCATCAACCTGCTGAATGCTGAGCTGGAGAGTGAGCGACGTAACCGAGCTGCACTGGAAGCGACCGCAGCAGCGACGTACTCGGACTATTTAACCTTTGACGAGGACGTGCAGATCCCAGTGAGCGAGCCCGCAGGATATCTCGTGTCCCAAACACCCGTCGCACCTTCATCTTCGCCACGGAAGCTACGGACAATGCCGACGCCACCGTCGCAACCTCCACAGACTCAGTATCGAGCTGCACGACCACCGGTGTCGCCTCGATCGCTCGTCAAGAGCCAAGGCCAAGAGCTGTGCACTACCCTGGGCAAGAACGCAGAACTTCGCATCCGCTCTCGAGACATGGAGCGCACCGTGGAGAAGACGGAGCTCAAGCTCGAACTAGCCCTGAAGCAAATCAAGATGGCGGAGCGGCGGGCCGAGAACCGCGAGGAAAAGCTGCGAGCGTTGCTCAAGGAGAAACTCAACTGGCAGAAGGAGCTCAAAGCTACGCGAGCGCAGGTGGTGGAGGAAAAAATGCGGCAGGTGGGCCTCTTCCGCGAGGTGGAGGCGGCTAAGCGGCATTTCGCAGCCGAGCTTGAGGCTGTGGAGCAAGAGCTACGTGCTACACAGGAAGAGAACGCCCAGCTTCGGACACACGCCGCTGAGATAAAGGCCCAAATGAACTTCCAGGCCCGGAAAATGGACGAGATGGCTCGTCAGGCTCAGGACGAGAAGACCCGATTCGTGACAATGATCGAGGACACCCGGCATCGATTCCGGGAGTGGAAGCAAGGAGAAGCTGAAGCTCTGGAAGCTGCTCACGAACTGACCGTCCGGAACCTCAAGACCGAGTACGAGTTGAAAATGGAGCGTCACCAGGACGAGAAACAAAAGCTGCGCGACAAGGTGAACGACTTGGAAGTGTCGATGCGGCTCTTGCAAAAGGACCGGGCACTGTCACCGCTTGAGCTTAGCTTACGGAAGGCAGTAATTCTGGGGAGCAAGGAAAACACCGGTACGATCGAAGCAGAGCAAATCGAGACACAGTCGCGGATCATGGAACTCGAAAGCCTGCTGGCTCATTCCCAAGAGTATCAGGCTCGACAAGAAAGCATTCTCAAGTTGTCCGAAGCCACAATTTCCCGCCTCATGCGAGAGCGTGAGGTGACAGCACTAGAGAACTTGAGTCTTCACCCGTTCGGTGTGCAGCAGCAATTACCCCGAAGCGAAGATTTGTCGTATGACACCCAGCTGACTACTCTGTCAAGTCCTGTGAGACGAACGTCTCCACCAAATACTCCTCAAAGTCCTGTCATGTCCATTGAGTCCCTAATTGTTCGTTCCCCGAAGTCAAGGTCCCATACCCCGAGGCGCGCAGACCTAGAAGCGAGTATCGCCAGCGCAGCTCAAATGCAAGAGCAGAATAGTACAAGGGAGCAGAACTTGTTGGACGAACTCGTCCAGTTACGCAAAGAACTTACAGAAGCTAAAGCGAAGGCAGTGAAGGTGCCAGGTGATGTGACTACGAACGACTGCATTGACAAGGTGCCGTGTGAATCTCCCATTCCGTCAGATGAAGCTCCAGCCAAGACTGTCGATGAAAAGCGCCATTCTGACTGCATTGTGAATAATGAAGTTGTGTCTGCAGACGAAATCGACGCTGCCAGCTCCCCCAACATGCACGCGGAGCAACCAAATGACATCGAACTAAGCAAATCGGATTCGTACGAAACTTTGCCTGGTGAGACTAATGACGAGGAGAATTCGGTAGCGGTACAGGAGGCAGTTGATCCAGAAGAGTCAAACAGCCAAGCGAAAGTTACTGAAGCAGCCAATCCTCCTCCATCCAGCGAGCTGCTGGATGAACCTTTCACTAGTAATGCAGTACTAGGTGACATCAACGCGCAAGAAGCCGATTCAGTGCAAGTGTCGAGTTCCGAGACGGATTCAAAAGAAAATGAGGAGAATCCAAATGATGTACAGCCAGATAGCGCGAAGGACAGTGTAGACAGATCTCTCGAGGTGCAAAACACGCCTACGGAAGCACTTGCTGGTGCTGAGCTGGAGGAAAATGTTGCTCAAACCTTTAATCTGTCATCGACGGACGATGATAGTGTGGTTGCTGTGGACGACGAAGCACCTTTGTGTGAAGCGAACGACATATCCCCAACACCTGAGGATGCTGCCTCAGACGACATGGAAGGCAACAAAGCGACCGAGTCTGCTGATGTACAACAGAGCGATGTTGAGGCGAATGATAGAAGTGCGATCGAGTTACAGCACAACACTGTGGACGTGGTTGATACAGGCGAGTTAGTCCACATCTTAGTGGCAGAGATTGTGGAATGCGAGCACAATGACAATGAAACTCACATTGATGGAGAAGTCTCAGGTGAGCTGGAACTACCGGAATCCGAAGGTGTTACTGCCCCGGATGATGAAAGCAAATATGAAAATGATGAAAGGAGTGATGAGCCTTTGTACAGCTCGGAAGGAACAGAACGACAGGAGCTGGCAATAGAGCCAACACCCGAACGACTGAAGGATAGCGAGGTTCCATTACCAAGTGCCAATGATCTCGTGCAGAACTCTCAAAATGCTATTGACCCTGAAGACGCTACTCTGACTTCCGCCGATTTACCTGCTGCCTCATGTGTCACTACAGCACCTTCTCAAGAACCCGCCCCTATCGAATTGACCGCATCGGAGGAATGCCTTCCGTACGAAGAAAACGAGCCATTGCCACCACCGGACGTCGATGTCTCAAACGAATCGGACGGCAATGGCAATGTCGAGATGACTGGTGCAGGGGCGACAGAATGGCAGCAGAGTGACGTTAAGGCAGCTGATGAACATGAATTGGCTTGCATGCTAGAGCCTGAGACAAAGGAGGTCAAGAACAATCACGAAGAACTTCTTGTTGACGAAATTGAAGAAGTTCCAGCTGAGCTAGAGCTACAAGAAAGTGTTTCTGTCCCTGCGGTGCCGATCCCCAACTCTGAAGTGACAGAACTACTGGAATTGGTGGTTGGGGCACAATCTACACACGTAGAAGACGACGAGCTGCATGGATTGATCGTCAATGACCTTGAAGGGAACTCTCTAAATGCTATCAACGATGAAGAGTCAACCCCAAGTGCAAATGCCACCGCAGCAGTTCTACACGAAACTGGTGCAGGAGACTCGAATGCGCTGAAGGAGATCAATATATCCTCAAATGCTGTCGAAGAAGACATTTTTGAAGCGCCAACAAAGCCTGTGGGGTGGTCTGAAGTGGTTGAGGCGTGTGAGGATATCTTACGAGAAATCATGCAGGAGCCTTCAGCTGCTCCACTTGAGTACGCTGGAGAGGTAATGGTGGAAGCTGGCATGGAACTAGAGACCGGTTCTACTGAAAGTGCTGATGTTGAGTGTCTGGGTGGAGTAGAGACGGCCGAGATCATAGATGTGCCTTCATGTGAAGTCGAGGAGTCTAACCCTCTCGTTGAGACACCTACGGGTGAGGCCGAGAAGGTAGATGAAGTTGATGCTTCTGAGGCCGAGATCATCAGTGAGGTGTTGGAAGAACTTGCCGACTTTCCTCCCGTCAGACCTGATCCACCACAACAGCGAGAGATTTCGTCTCCAGAAAGTGAAGAAATAGCTCCTGTGCCTCCATCGTCAGAGTCTCCAGAAATTATCGTGGCCGAAGCGTTTGTTACTCTCGTGAAGTGTACCGCACTTTCGCTAGTAAGCTCGCGTCAAGAAAACACCGACGGCACCTCAGGTATTTCACTTGAAAACGTCGAAGATGCAACTGATAGTGTTGAGCCGGAAAATGTTGGCATTGATCCTGCAGACGCAATTGGCGCAACACCCGCGCGACCTTCTCCAAGTAATGAATCGAATACTGTCGCTGATTCAAACATGACCGTCACTATTGATGGAGACGAACCAGTGAACTGCGAGCAAACCATTGGCACTTTTACCGATGCTAATACGCCAGACGCTGCAACAGAGGATGAATTTGGTTTGAATTCTGCAGCAGAGGAACAGGATATTGTTAGTGGCAAACTACCTGCAACGGAAGGTGATCCGGAAACTCCGATTGAAGACCCCGTTACGGAAAATGAGGAGTTAGTTGCGGCCATGACGAAAATTTTCGCGGAGAATTTTGTGAAAGAAGTGATCGAGATGTTTGATTCCGCTCCTTCAAGAAGTGAAAATCAGGGAACCCACGACGTGACTGTCGACGAAGTGGTCACTGCAACATCTGCGGACGATCCTGCAGATGTTGCTGAGGGTAATACGACGGAAGTTTGTACTACCATTTCGACAAACGATGCCACCGAGACCACCGCTGAAGTTTTCGTAGACGTATATCCAACAGACGTCCCAAATGCTGCAAACGAAAGCGAGGTGCAAGGTTTAGAGCCCAGCTTGACGACTGCGGACGAATGTAGCACCACAGTTCCACGCGATGAACTACTAAATGACTCGCCAGATCCTACTTCGTTGATCGAAGGTGACCAGTTAGTTCAACAGGATGAACCAGAAACGCTAGCAATTATTACGTCGAAGAGTGTCGTTGTTGAAGCCGCTGGAGTCGATGATAAGTCTGATTCTTCGGAGCCAGGTATCCCGGTAGACCTTGATGAGAATCTGGCGATTGAATCACCGGTTGACACTTTTGTGGTGGCGAAAGATTTTGTAGACGCAGTTGAAAGCGAAGCGTTGTCTGCAATACTCCGGTCGTTGCAAGATGCTAGTTGTTCGGACTCTACTCAAGCCGAGAGTGAACTCGAACACGAGGGGATCGAATCAAATTCAACTCCTAGCACCATTGAAGGTTGCAACCTTTCATCGGAAGAGCAAGACGAGTCTTACATCGCTATCACCGAGCCTAAGGGGGCAGTGGAAACTGCAGTTGAGGTACCAACCAGTGCAGTAGTAGAGGACTTCAACGTGGAAGAGGAGACCAGGCCCTTTTCTCCTGACAACACTGAAGAGATTGTACGGTTCGTCAACGATTGCGTGGCAACTGCGGAAAATGAGGTGCTAGCAAACCTCTCTGCTCTTTGCTCGACAAGTGACAGCTTAGGCGACGTGGAAAAAGCTGAAATTCGGGACGTCGAGGAGCAGACTGTGACAAAGTTCTCGACTCAAGAAATCGTTTCGGACGTGGCCTGCCATTTCGCATCTCAAGCAATTACAGAAGTGCTGACCAAACTATCTGAACCGTGCAGTCCCATTGAGAATGAAAACATGTCTGATGAGGTTGTGTCAGTCGTCGAAGAACACCATAGCTCGCCACAAGAAACACCACCTGTTGAGTGCAGTTCTGCACAAGATAAAGTTGATGGAGATGAATTCTCTGTAGAAATGGGCGAGGAAGCGCGAGAGGTACCAAAGTCTACGCAGGAAGTGAATCGAGCGGATATCCCACCGATGGAGACAACCGGTGAAGAAGCTGTCGTGTCTAGTGATGATTCCGTTGCAATCAAAGCAGTTCCAGCCGCAGATCTCCAAATTGATGACGATGACAAAGCTTTCGAGCTGATAATTGCTGAAATGGTTGCCATGATCACCTTGGAAGAAGATGGGGCTTGCTGTGATGAGGTGGATCAAGGTGTAACTTCGGTTGCAAACCAAGAGAGTAGCGACATTTCTTCAAGCTCTTCTTTAAACAACGCTGACCATTTGCTTTCTAGTGAGGTAAGCCTCCCGGTAGAAGATCCACACTATCCCGACAGCGGTGAAGCTGACTGCAGCTTGCCGAAGGATGAAGGAGCCGAACAAGCTAGTGAAAGTGAGCCAGCATCAGATGTCACCGACGAGGAACCAAGCGATGCATTGGGTCACCAACCGGAGGCCAGTGACAACTCACTCCCAGTTTTGATCGGGGGCCCACCGAGCATCCAAGAGTGTGAAGCTGTATCTGCCGAAGAGATCATACCGTCTACAGATGCTCAGCTTTTGCAGGATCACACCTCAGCCGCGATTGAGTTGACTCTCGATGAAATCCCGAGCATCGAAGAGTCTGCCCCAACTTCTGAGAGCGATAAAGGTAGACCCAACGACACCATTTCGCATGAAGCAGATCCAGATGCAGTAGTGATTGATATCGACGGTGTTAACACTACTGCTTCTGTGATGGAGAGTATTATCGATACTGTCTGCCACGAAGTTGAGCTGGGGGTCGAATCCTGGGACATCGACGAATCCCAGACTGTTGACAAGCAAGATGTTCGCAACGAAGGCGTCGCTGTCGAGTCTTCTGATGCGTTTATCGTACATGCATTTGATCCGACTACAGAAGAGTCCACTGCGGTAGAATCGAACGATAATTCAACTGTTGTGGCCCGTGACTCAACGGCTGAAGGCAATGAAGCATCGACACTGGAAGTTGAGGTTAGCGAATCTCTGGATACAGATGATGCAAGGGCTGAAGGCCCAGACAAACAGAGTGACATTGAGCCATACGCTGCGACTTCTTTTGGTTTAGTATTTGACGACGGGGAAGCTGTTGTTCGACTTACTTTGGAAAGCCTTGTGGATAGGATTGCAGACGTCAACGAGTCCACTTGTACGGTAGCGCATATACCCCAGGCATCACTCGAAAAGGCTAATGCTGAGGACCAGTCCAGTAGTGACGGCTTGATTCCTGAAAATGACACGATTGCTGAAATACCAGCAGTGGTGGTTGAGGACACTACAGGGCTGCCACTAGATGAGTGCAACAACTCTTCGGAGGTTGCGTTAACGTTGTGCACGTCGGTGAAGAAGAAAGAACCAAAGCACCGCGCTCAATCTGTGCATTTTGCGGGCGGTATCAAAGAGGGACAACCTGATCACCAAAACCAAACGCGACGATCGGTTCTCTTATGGAAGGCCCCTTTTGATACAGCGTGTACGAAAGAAGCTGTAGCGAGCTCTGCAAAACGAAGAGCTAGCAGACGACGGACATCACGACGTATCTTCGCTGATTTGCTCGCATTCCCAACCGAACTGGCCAGATTTACTGCAAGCGATACGACACTACTGGCTTACGACGCTCGTCACGAACAAGGTCAACAACCATTTTCACTACTGGACGACAGCATTCTCAACATTAATCCAAACGGCCGACACATTCATCTCGATGACCAAGACGAACGAGTCGGGAGCAAGATCATCGGCAAACGGAAAACGTTGATGCAGGAATTACACTCGAAGAACCTGGCGCTGCGTCAAATTCCGCGGTTCAACTACGTACCAATGTGCATCAAGTTCCAGTGGTCAGATTTCGTTGTCGCTTCGCCAGTACGTCCAAGTAACACCAGTTTTGGCGAAGGCCACATTTCCAAGTCACCGGTAGACCCACTACGTCTTCTGCAGAAGAAAGGTGCCAAGCTACCGTGTGGTAGCTACGTTGTCGTATCAGCCTTCATTCGCCCACTCGAGGACGGGAACGAAAACCTGCGAGTGCAGATTTATGACGCTGAGCGTGTAGAGGAATTCCAATTCGACTTTTCTGAGGACATCATGAAAAGGTATCACCTGGAGGCCACAGGTATGGAAGCGCAGTCACTCGAGTTCCTTGGACACCTTGAATTCCGACGTGATGAAGACACTATCATCATCAAGCTGCCCGAGAAAAAAGCAGGAGACGGAACCAAGGAAGACGGAGATCGGATTCAGAGCGAACGCACAATGTTTGCAGGCGGAGATCCAAGGAAACGGGAGCCGAAGCAAAATATGAGTGTTTTTCGGCAAAACCGTCCTGCATCCTCGCCGGCTGCAACCCGGTCTCACGAATCATCTGAGTTTTCGTCATCATCATCGAATGACCCAAGTTAATTTGAGTTACCGTCAGGAGCAGGAGCTACTGACGAATCGTCTCGTGCTGAAGGATGCGGGCTGCAGTCCTCCGGTTGAGATAATAGAGAGCAACATGTTTTGCACATTCATGGTTGTCAACTTTACTTTTTTCTCATTTTTATCGGTGAACTGGGCCGCTTCCTGGTGACGAATACGCGTCGTGGGCAGAAGCGTTCTGAGGGTATGCTTCGCACCGCAATGCCCTTTGACCTATCTATTGCCACGCTGCCCTTGCTGTCACTCACTCTGTCACCAGCCGTGAATACCGCGTCAATGCAGTCATACAGGAAATAAAACACAGCAGACCCGACGGAGCTGTTCCGGTTCGCATTCGACTTCAGTTGTCACCCGAGTGGATAGCGCGCCGGGCAGAGCAGAATGTGCTGACTCAACACTGCCTAGACGGACGCAACGAAGCTCTTTGGGGAACCATCGAGCCATTGCCGCAGCTGTGGACTCTTGAGCGTGGGTGTGATGGAGTGGTCGAAGTCGAAGGTTTCCTGCTGCAAAGCGACATCGATTGTTGGTGGCGCTAAGCGCTTGTGAGGTGATGGTTGTCGGCCAATGCCAAAGGTTGATGCGTTCGCGTGAGGGAAGGCGACCGACACGTCTGTACGCAGTCGAGGTGAACGACGAAGAACCCCGCCATTTTCACTGGAGATTTCCTGTCGAGAACGCAGATGTCAGTAACGCGGCACAAGGAACTTGCAACGTGAAAGTCACTTACGAATTCAAGCGTGCTCGAATCAAGCTCAGTGGGGAAGTCCAAGTCGTCGAACGAGAACTTGGTGCCGTCTGCCTTCATGAAACCTGCAGGTGACATGAATCGCGGAGAGCGACGTAAACTGTGGGGAGGCTGCATCCCTTGCGGTGTCGGCATGCTGAAGAACTCTGCAACCTGCTGCTCACAAAAGCTACAATGAGTAAACCGCACCCAGCACTCATCCAAGTGAAAATCTGCTTAGTACCTCGTTGAAGTCGATGTCGAGGTGCTCAAATGCGTGAAAAGAGCCATCCATGTCGTTGAGCGAGTGTTCACCCAGCTCACCGAATCCGGCGCCCGCTCCGCCGTTCTTCTTGGCATTGCGCTTCTTGCTTTTATTTGTTGTGCTCGCAACAGTGATGATGGCACTGCTGAAATCGTCCTCACCGGTGTTCAAGAGCTGCAGCAGCAGCTGCGTGTGCAGAACGCGACGAGGTGTGTCGGGCAGGAACATGCCGCTGCTCTCCACCACCGACACGCTGCCCGTGCAGACGCGCAGGTCTTTGCGTTTCCGCTTCGAGTTGAGCTTCTTGCCCGCGTTCTTCGGCACTCCACGTTGGCCGCTTTTCACGTCCTCGGCCTGTTTGATCAGGGCGTTGTAGCAATCCTTGTACACTGAAGCCTGGGTTGACGACATGCCCTGCGTTTGGTGACGGAGGACGTTGCCGGCATTCATGGCATCTCGTGCCAACTCCACCATCGAACCCCCAGGCGTCGAGGTGGCACTAAACTTGGCCGCCTTGTTACTCCCGGCACCTCCTCGTCCGGCCTGCCCCAATGTTTTGTTCTGCTGCTTTGCCATGCGACGCATCGTGCGCCTCATGGACGAGTACCAGTGGTTCTTAATGGCATTGTCCGTCCTGCACATATCACATGACGTTATCAGTACTTGAAGTGCCAAAACTTACACATCCTAAAAAAAACCAAATTTTCGGTAGTATTAATACCTTCCCGGTAGGAGTTTGGAGATTTCGGCCCATTTGTTCCCGAGTCGCGTCTGGGCATCCTCGATGACCTGCTCCTCTTCTGCGGTCCACGGGTCCTTTTTGATGGTGGGGTCGAGGTGGTTGAGCCAGCGGGTGCGACACTGCTTGCCCGTGCGTTCCGTGCCGTGGTTCTCTCCGTTGAGGTGGTCGGAGATGACGCTCCAGCGCTTGGTGCCGTACTCCTCCACCAAGCGGATGATGGCGTCGTCCTCCTTGCGCGTCCAGGCGCGGCGTTCGTACGTGGACCCGGTGCCGCCGTTGACCATGCCGTTCTTGCTCTGCTTTGCCATTTTTCGGACTTGTGCAGGACTGGACGAAAGCGGATCTGCGAATCTTTCGGCCACGAAACCACCCGGGCCGATTGGAAAGTGAACTAAGAGGCTGCTGTTCCTGCGGTCTTCTCCTGCCTTGCGTAGGGGCTGCGAAAATGCCGTTGACGGCCTTTCGGGGGCCGTTTTCGCCGGTGGATTTACTGACTCGCGGCATACTGAAAGCGAGTCCAAATGTTCACAAATTTTGCCGCGACGTAGTTCACCCACTCACAACCCATGGGCCCAGAGCCACGGGATGTGACCCATGCTGGAGATGGCTACCGACTTGGCAGCAAACCACAAGCTAGTTTCCTAGTCTTTGTCACCATACTGAAGCGCTGTCAAAAATGTTGGTAAATTATGGCCACCGCGACATGTGCTGGAAATAAGGACAGAAATCTTCCACATTATCCAGGCCCGAAAAAGCACGATCTTTGCGCCAAGAGGCACGATAACATGGCTACACTGGCTCTTCAAGATCGAGATCAGGTCGTTCAAGCTGGTCCAGCAGCAGCAACTCCGCTCGAGATCGATCGAGGCCGGTGCAACAATACATGCACTGCAGTGCCGACAGCAGTTGCAATGAATGCAACCGTATATCTTGCTGGTCTGCCACACAGCGTGCAATGCACGACGAAAAGCTGCAACGAGCACGTGTACTAGGCGTGCCCGCTCGGCGACGAAACAGCATAGTCGGTAACGCCGAGAGCTGAACGTTCGCAGAGCTCTTCCTGAGCCCGTTGGGCCGTCAGCATAAAGACTAGCATCGACGCAATTCGATCGCCTGGTACTTGCTGACGCCTGAAAAATGCAGTTCTACTGCGAAGACTACCACAGTGTGTTGGCGCTACTCGAAGACGGCACGAACAGGTCCGACCCGTATGCTGTTCGTCGAGCACTAGCCGAGTTCAAGCGCTTGGCGCTGCACCGCACCACCGTTCGCCACGCTATGGTGGAGGAAGGGCGGTTGCTTCCGGCGCTTGTGGCCATTGTGACAAACCACGTGCAAGAGCAACAAGGTGCAGTACTGGCAGACTGCTGCCGCTTCTTCCAACGACTCGTCTCGCTCAAGAGTAAAGAACCACGCGTCTCGACAAGTCGCTGCCGGTGTTGGGACCTCGTTGCATGCTGACCCGCTTGTTGCTGCTGTTTACGACAGAACCCACGGAGCTCGACATTCAGTCAAAAATCACGGAGGCCGGGTGCCTTGAACTCATGCTCAAGGGTCTTGCAGCGCACCCGAATGCAAGCCGGTTGTACACCGAAGTCTGCAAACTGGTAACACTGCTGTGCTTCGACACTGTAGCTGCTCCCCATGGTATGATGTTTGTCTAGACTTCGATGGTTTCTAGCTTAACACGGTTTTGCTACCTGCTCCACAGCCGATAACCAGGCAGATATTGCGGATGCAGGGCTCTTTGCTGCCATTTGTGAACGACTAGAGAGCACCGACATCTCTGAGGAAGAAACAGCAGCAGGCTGCGCTGCCATTTCAGCACTTATCTATGAGAATGGTACGGTCGTGCTGGGCGGAAGCGATGCACAGGGCTGAGGTATCCTATTGACTACATTTGAACGGTATCCAGACAACAATGGTGTGTCGGCGATCCACAGGTTTCATATTTTGGCCAAGTTCTCCACGCTGTTGAGCATGTTTCCAGAGTCATTGCGCGTAGTTCACTACGTATTTCAGACACTGTTCCAACTTATGACTATGGAGGGTACGCCACTTTCCAACTATTGTCAAAGCTTTCTAACCTCAACTTGGTTCGTGTAGCTGGTCTATCCGATGACGTGGTTGACGCTGGGATGATGCAGCAACTGATTGAGCTGCTGGACAGTAGGTCACTCATGCAAGAATACCGAGGTGCTGCAAGCTTCATGGCCCATTGGCACATCGTCAAATTCTTGGAGATATGCATTCGTGAGAATGGTACGTTCAGCTTGCCATCAGCAGTTTGATCGCTCAACACAGTGAAACACCTTGCATTATCATTTGCAGACAGCGCGAAGGAGGCTTTCTGTAGCTGTGCAGGGCCCGCGGTGGTCGTGAATACTATGATTCGTCGCAGGCAAGAGCCTCGACGCACCGACGGTATCGATCCGTGGTCTCTGCAGTACATTTCATGCATGCTGCTCTGCCGCGTCCTGACAGTGTCTAGAGATCCTCCTGGTACACATTAGGCAGTTTCTCTGCTCTCACCTCTCCTAACGTGTTGAATTGGCTTTGCAGTGGTCGACAAAATTCGCGCGAACCAGCTTGTGCAGTCGAGTGCACACCAATTGGCTTTGGACATTTTACGCAGCGTGGGCATCGCGCGCCTCGCTGATGCTAGCGAAGCCAGTCGCACCAATTTCTGGGCAAGTGTCGAACAATCCGTGCGCTTGCTGGAGCTCATCGCTGCACTTGGTACGTGCAACATACTTTCATCTTTATCTCCACTTTTCTTATTGATCCCTGCGTTTCACAATATTCAGAGACCAACCGAGTGCCTCTCACTCGCCTCGGTGCGTCTCGCCAAGTCAAACTCATCTACAACAACCCCGAGGTCTCGACGCAGCCAGGCCTCCTGCTATTATGCGAGCGTGCCGTTGCCAATATTGAAGGCACCTGAGCAACACCTCGAAAAACCTAGCTGCCATCGAATAAAACCCATGTGGACCCGTGACATTCTATCGCAATTATCCCACGTGTCCACCCCCTATCGTCACATTTGGGGAAAATGGAGCCTCGCTGGTCGCCCAAGGAGCTGCGCACGTTCTACATCCTGCTCAAGGCGCACGGGCAGCAGTGGGACAAGCTGGAGGAGCGTCTGCCGCAGCGGTCCGAGGCCTCGGTGCGCGCGCTGTTCGAGACGCACCGCGGCTACTTGTCGCTGCCCGAGGCGTCGGTCGAGGGCTTCTGCGCCATCCTGACGGACCAGTACAAGGCGCAGGACGCAGGACAGGACACAGAACAACAGGATCAGGACGCAGGGCAGCCGCGCAGCCGCAAAAAGCGGCGATTGGACAAAATACTGGCCACGGACCAATCAGCGACGCGGACGGAGCCGGAGCCGCAGGTCGAGACGCGGCACAGGACGACGAGCAGGAAGAGCCCGACCCCTACGAGGACCAAATCCTGGCTGGACACGGACGCCACAGGACGCAGGTTCGACCTGCCGTGGTGGCACTGGTTCTACTCGTTCGTGGACGTGGATTTCTTCCGTCATAATGAATTCATCGAGTGTCTGAGCGGCATGGGGCTCGGGAAGGTAGTGCAGGACGGAAAGGAGAGGGACGAGGGGGAGAGGCTCATGTCGGGTCTTTTATTGTAGATTACGGCGGCCGCACGCCCCATCTGGTCGTCCGTGAGAGCGTCGATGGGGCAGCCACGGCGTCTTAGCCCCTTGTTCTTCGTGCAGGAGAAGAAGAAACTCGAGGCCTATCGCGCTGTCAAGCGACGTCTTGACCCTGCACAATTGGTGAGTGGAGAGAAAAAGGTTGGTGGGTGGATCGTGCTGACGTGGCTGGGTGGTGTCATGACAGCCAACGGACAGGACGTGGCCGTATCGGTGCCCCGCGCCATTGCAGCCCGGTGTTGCGGTCATGGGTAAGCGCTTGTTGTTGTCTGAGTACTTCTTGCGGCTTACACGTGGGTGCTGCGGTGTGGTTGACAGTTAGGGCGGAGCGGCGCTTTCAACTGGCTACGGTTGCTGCTTGCCACCCCAAAGAAGGCACGTGCCAGGTGGTCTTCTGTGAAAGCATTTCGGATGCAGTGACGTGCAGCTTGGACAATGTGATGGTTTTGGACTTCCCGCCGTGGTCTGGGAAGAGTGAAGCCCACTCGGCTGAGCCAAAGCTAGCAGCAACGACGCTGCTACGACGCGAGCACACGACCCGTGGAGGTGTTGCTTCGGTTGCTGCACCAAGAGCAACCTCCTCGTCGGCGGCCGACCGATTCCGCGAAGAGAAGATCCGTGCTGTCCTCGCCGTGAAGAATCTATTGCATCGGAAAGAAAAAATCGTTTCAACACTAGCAAAGTTGAACGAGCGCGTTGCTGAGCAGCAAACTCGTGTGCACGAACAGAACGCTATGAAGTCCAGCTTGTGGACGACCCCCACGGCGTTCTCATCTGCAGCTGTGAAAGACCTCGCGTGGGCCAACTCGCGTGAAAAGGCTCAGTTGCAGAAGCAGCACGCTTGGCTCGCTGCGAATCTGGATGCTACAAACTCGTATCTGAAGGCAGCACTGCTGAGTCTCCACTCTTTTTCGTCGACTGATCCACCTGAGGCAGGCGAAAGCTCCGTGATGGGGCCTGCTTATCCTTCAGCATGGAACGGTGATTCTAGCATGACCCCAACCGAGACGTTGAACGAGGACCAGATGCGCTGGGCCATCGATTTCTTGGCTGCGAGTCAGCAGAAAGCAGCTACTGTCGTCGCAGAGTCAGCCTTGCATGTCGTCAAAGAGGACCAGGTGTTGTCAAGTTTAAACGCCCCAACTGATGAAGGTCGCCTCGGAAGCGTGCTACCGGAAACGATGCAGCAGGTCGCTAACTGCGTGACCTTGATGGGCGTGTTGCACCGTCACGTCGCGGCTTCACCAGATGTGCCCCAAGTTGTCACGCAAAAGCTTGTGGAGCGTGTACTCGAGTTGCTGAAACCCTCCCACGAGGCCAATCTGGATCTCTACGCAGAGCTCCGTGTTGCTGCGGAGGCTGCACAAGCGCAGATGGCGCTGCAGGCGACAAGAAATGAAGCCGATTAAGTATTTTCCCGAATGCATCTCGTTACTGCAGTCACTTATACGATGCTATTGTGCGTGTATTTGTACGATTACCAAACTTCTGTAGGTCTACTCCTGGAGCTGCTTCTTGTCAGTCGCACCAGAGATCATCGGCGAGCGCAGGGTGGAATCGCGCGGCAGACTCATCAGTGAGCTCCAACCAGTGCGGCCAGCCGAGTGCTTGTAGCCGTAACTGAAGTAGAAAATGACGCTAGCCGCCAACCACGCGATACTTGCGTAGATGCCCGTGTAGTTGATCTGTGCAGCCAGATAGAAGTTGGCCAGCACCGAAATCGTCGGGATGAACGGCACGAACGGAGATGCAAAGCTGTCGGCACTCGGGTGGTCCTGAGGGCACTTGAAATACATCGCGAAACAAGCGATGATCGTGACCACGAGGAAGATGATGCCGAGCACAAGGCACCACACGTGACCCTCGTTCGAATAGCCGATCTGGTACAAGAAGGCCGCCAACCACGCGGATCCCACCATGAGACCGATGAGTTTCGGCGCCAGTGTCGGTGACTGACGGCGCATGCGGGTCATGAGCAGCGACGAGTTGGTCATGTTGAAAGACAGCAAGATGCCGAAGCTGACGACGTCCCACAGCGTGTCGAAAGGCACCAGGAAGGCCACGACCGTGAACACAACACCCGTGATGAGGGTGTTCTCGAACAGGTTGCCCTTCTCGTCGACCTTGGAGAAGATGCGAGGCATCAGACCATCACACGACAGTGCGTAATTCAGGCGCGGCTGTGCCAGGAAACTCACCAGCACCACCAGCGGCATGGTGCACGTCTCACCGGCGCGGACGATCTGTGCAGCCCAGTTTTGACCTGCATAGTCAAAACCAGCACCAAAGCTAGTAGCCTTGCTGTACGGAACCAATCCGGACAGCGCCAGCGATGCGAAGGAGGACAGGAACATGATACCAAAGACGACACCGATGACAGCCAACGGCATGATCTTCTTGGGGTTCTTGGCCTCCGCAGCCAGACAACACACTTCATCAAAGCCGACGTATCCGAAGAAGGCCGACGACGCACCCGTGATAATACCCTGGGCACCGAACGCCATGGTGCCGTCAACACTGTGGCGCTCGGGCACAAACGGTGACAGGTTGTCTGCGTCGATGTAGGCAAAGCCGGCGATAATGATGAACATTACCACAAGCACCTTGATCGTCGTAAACACGTTGATGAACCACTTGCTGAAGCGAATGCCCATGAGCAGCACAAGCACACAGAGGACCATCAGCACGGCACTCAGTAGGTTCGCGTAGTCCTCATTCAGCCACTGGTAGGAGTGGGTGGGGTGTTCCTCTTCGAGCCACTCCTGCACTTTCGTCGCCCAGCTGCGAGCCACACCTGATCCCGACACACCGTACTCGAGTGAGACCAGCCACGCTGCGACCACCGCGGGAAGCTCACCAAGAGCGTAGAACGAGTAGGCGTAGGTGCTTCCCGAAGATGGTACTTGGGTCACCATCTCCATGTAAGCGAGAGCGTTGATGCAGCACACGACACCAGCGATGATCCAGCTGACGAACGCTGCCGGACCCGCGGTGCCCGAGATGATTTCGCCAGTCGTGGAGAAGATGCCGCTGCCGACGGACGCACTAATACCAATGCACAGCAAGTCGAAGAGCCCCATTTGCCGAGGAAGCTCCTCGGCCGCTTCCTCGGCTTTGATGACCGCCAGCGGCTTGGTGCGCAGGATGTTCTGCATGAAAGTGGGCTTGCTCTCCATGGTGAATGCTTGGAGAGTAGCTGAAAAGAGCCTTGTTCGGTGGGCCGAGTGTCAACACGGCAGCTCCGACGCGAATCAAAGAATGATGAGGAAGTTGGAGAACGCCTTGGCCGACGACGCAAGGCACCGCCTCGGCTACACCAGTCGCTAAACCAGCCAGCAGACCTTGGTCCGGCTTTGACGAGCAGCTCACCACTTGTCTTTACCTTCTTGTGAACTTCACGGTGAAGGTTGTGAAAGGTGAGACGCTCCAGTTGTCGCGATTGAAGCATGGAAGTTGCCTTCAGAGTCGGGCCAGTCGCGCACAGCGTGCTGCACGGGTAATCGTCCCGATTGGCTCTGGGATGAGCACGGCGCTTCTTTGGTCGCAAGCTGCTCAGCCAAGAGAAATGCCTAGTGAAAAACAGGATGAGGGCGATGATCTTCCTCCGCTGCGCTACATGTAGCAGAGCTCGTGGTAGTCACGATAGCAACGCTGCCTCCGGTTCTTCGAGGCCTTAGCGCTTCATTTGCAGGCGAGAAGTGTGTTGCTTGCATGCAGTTTACCAGCATTCAAAGCCCATCACATGGGTGTTGTAGCTTGCCTTGGAGTAAAAGTCAAGGCCAGTAAGTTGGCAATGCACCGGAACATGGTATCGAGTGGTAATTTGGTGGGGATGCGCCCGTGGGGATGTTCAATTGAAGGTGACTCACTCACAATGAGTTCGAGCTTCGGTCACATCGCTTTCGGCTTCCCGGGATGTGTCTTCCTCAGCGAAATGCCCCCAAAATGCGGGAAGCTTCTGGAAGGCTTTGCCTCTTTCGATAGTAGATCTACACCTCTCGTGACTAATCCACTTAGCCGCTAGATGTAGACGAATGGCAGCGGTAGACGAAGAGAGGATGCTCGCTCAGCAGGGAACCCTGGTGCGCGTTCAACTGGAAAAACCAACTAAGCTTTGAAAACCGTGTTTGTTTTCGAGCTGCATGGCACGATTGCCTGCAATTGCGCTACATGCATTGAAACGATCAAGCAAATCTAAATCCTTTGCTTTGATCGCAAATGCAGCGGAGCAAGCACCCTCGAAAGCCAGGATTGCCATAATGGCAGCCATGGTCGTCGCGATCCGCGTTGAAGCCGCATCTGTGCATCGCTCATCCGTTTTACGGATTGGAAGAGCTTCGCGCGCTGCGGTACAGGCTGTGTCGCAGGATGCCCCGGATCTCTATCACGCAAGCCTCCGCCTGGGCGCTGCAGTGCAACAGTCTGACTTGGGTAGTCATTTCTCGTGAAGCTGTATTGGTCGTCAAATGGCAGCTAAAACTCGGCTAGGGCATTCACTATCTTGTTGTAGCGGTGGTTTTGCTTCTGGTGCAGCGCGTTCTCGGTCAATTGCGCCGCCATGGCCTTCTCGAGCTTAGCAATCGTCTTGTGCAGCTCCCGAATCGTCTTCGTGGCTACTTCTAGGCGCTCTCGAAAGACGACACGCTCGTCCTGCCCCGCCAGATGCTCCTTGTTAAGATCGACAGCTTCGGTATTGGGACATCCCGATAGCGACGAGGATCTTTCAAGGAGCTTATTGCGCTGGCACAACTTGCCGACGTCTCGTTCCAGCACGTCCACACGCTGCCGCAGCAACTCAAGATCACGCTCATGAGTGCGCGAAATATCAAGATCCTCGATCGTCTTTCCGCTGTCACTCACCGCGTCCGGCGTAGTATTCAACACACCAAAGAGAGCCTTCTGTTGCTGCCACCGCTCTAAGCGGTACACCTGCAGCAGCTCTCGGTCTGGTGCGATGTCGCGGCGGAACGCTCGGTCTCGTACAGCCTTCAGATGTCCGTCCTGTAGCTCGCAAAGATCAAACGCCGCCAAAAGCTCCGTGAGGTCATGGACTTGTGCACGCAGCACTGCATTTTCTCGCTCAAGTAGATCATCGCAGGTGGATACAGTCTGCACGTAGTTGTGAAAACCTCTCCGCGGTGACGAAGCTTCATCCACGGCCACTGTTGCCATGGGTTGCTGAGTATGTGCGTCCTTGTTGAGAGAGGCTTTTGACTTGTACGTGAGATGTATCAAATCGAGCCTTTTCTCGGATGAGCAAGGTGAAGTTGCTTTGATGAATAGACACTGCCCAGGCGGACAACGTCACCCTTTAAGGTTGTGTTGCTGGCGCGTGTATGTGTATACTTTTTAAAAGGTCTACTCCTGGAGCTGCTTCTTGTCGGGCGAAATCATGGGCGAGCGCAACGAAGACTCGCGCGGCAGACTCATCAGTGCACTCCAGCCGGTTCGACCAGCGGAGTGCTTATAGCCGTAGCAAAAGTAGAAGATTACACTGGCAGCCATCCACCCGAAGCTTGTGTAGATACCTGTGTAGCTCAGTTGGGCGGACAGGTAGAAGTTGGCGAGTACGGCGATGGTGGGGAGGAACGGCACGAACGGTGCCACAAAGTTATCACCGTTCTGTGCCTCCTGCGGGCACTTGAAGTACATCACGAAGCACACCACCACGGTGATCACCAGGAAGATCATGCTCAAAACAAGACACCAAACGTGGCCCTCGTTGGAGTAGCCGATCTGGTACAAGAAGGACGCCAGACATGCCGACGCAACCATGGCACAAATGAGTCTGGGCGCCATTTTAGGCGAGTTCTTGCGCATCCGCACCATCAGCAGTGATGCCATTGACATGTTGAACGAGAGCAGCATGCCGAAGCTCACAATATCCCAGAGCGTGTCAAACGGCACCACAAAGGCCACCACCGTGAAGAAAGCTCCGGAGATCAGCGTGTTCTCGAACAAGTTGCCGTTCTCGTCCACCTTGGAGAAGATACGCGGCATAAGGCCATCGCATGACAGCGCGTAGTTCAGGCGCGGCTGGGCAAGGAAGCACACCAGAACCACCACGGGCATGGTGCACGTCTCACCGGCGCGCACGATCTGCGCAGCCCAGTTTTGGCCCTGATAGTCGAATCCAGACCCGAAACTTTGAGCCTCCAGATACGGGATCATGCCCGAGAGCGCGAGCGATGCAAAGGCTGAGAGGAACATGGTGCCCGTCACGACGCCGATGACAGCAAGTGGCATGATTCTCTTAGGGTCTCTAGCCTCCGCAGCCAGACAGCACACCTCGTCAAAACCGGCGTATCCGAAGAAAGCCGACGACGCACCGGAGATGATACCCTGAGTTCCGAACGCCATGGTGCCGTCCAGGTCCTGACGAGGCGGCACGAACGGCGAGAGGTTGCTTGAGTCCGTAAAGCAGAATCCAACAATGATGATGAACAGCACAATGAACACCTTGATGGTGGTGATGGTGTTGACAAACCACTTGCCGAAGCGCAGACCTACCAGGAGAACCCCCACACAAAGCGCCATGAGGACAGCACCCAACAGGTTCGTGTAGTCCTCGTTCAGCCACTGGTACGTGTGTTCCGGGTGCTCCTCCACGAGCCACTCCTGCACCTTGGTAGCCCAACTACGGGCCACCCCCGAACCGGAGATACCGTACTCGAGAGTGAGCAGCCACGCGGCCACCACGGCCGGCAGCTCGCCGAGCGCGTGGAACGAGTAGGCGTACGTACTGCCCGAGGATGGGATCCGCGTCACCAGCTCCATAAAGGCGAGGGCGTTGATGCAACACACGACACCGGCGATGATCCAGCTGATGAACGCCGCAGGACCTGCCGTACTGGAGATGATCTCGCCCGCCGTGGAGAAGATGCCGCTGCCCACGGTGCTTCCGATGCCTATGCACAGCAAGTCGAAGAGCGACAAGTGGCGAGGCAGCTGCTCCGCCGTCTCCTCGGCGTGGATGACACTGAGCGGCTTGCGACGCAGCACGTTCTCCATGAACGTGGGTTCGCGCTCCATCTTGGCTTGGTGTGGTGGCTCGACTTGGCTTGCAAGTGCCTCGACTGAGTGCACTGAGTGTCCCCACGGCGGCTTCGACGGTGAATTGCTGAATGACTCGAGCTGAGCCGAAGCTGCTTGGGACTCGACGGACGAGTGGAGGCGGCTGGCCTTTCTTGGGCGGCAGCGCGCGTCGAGGCCGTGTCACGCATGCGCTGTGACGAAGCGAGCGCCCTAGCCGCCCGTCGTTTTTTTACAAGCGACTCGGTTCAAGTGCTGGACGACATTTTCTCCTGGTGCTGGGGAGGCGACCGAGATGACCACCTGAGCATTGCAGCGGTAAGGTAAACTTTTGCAAACGACTGGATGCGGTGCATTCCGGTGCATTGGCAAACGGACGATCATAGAGGATGCGAGGAAATGGGAGGTGAAAACTTTTCTTGGGCGCCTTGGAATGAACACTAGCAATTAGGAGTCCTTGGCAATTAGGAATCTTTCTTATGGCGCCTTGGTATGAACACTGACAATTAGGAACAATTAGGAGTCCTAATTGCCAGTGTTCATACCAAGGCGCCCAAGAAAAGTTTTCACCTCCCATTTCCTACCCATCCTAATTTAGGACGCATCAAATAAAAAAAATGAAGTCGTAAGAGCATCTGCGCTATCACTCACAAACTTTCCGTCGACGAGGTCAAATTCCCCTCTACCTCTCTATCGCCCTGTTACAGAGGATGCGGTAATTTAACTTTCCACCGCACCACGCTATCTCTTAACGCTATGTTTTCTTCACGCTATATTTGGCAACGGCTCGCGAAAGCTGCCGAAAATACAGTCATCCTGAAGTTTGAAGAGCGCGATCTTTCCAAGAAATTATGAATCTATCGGCAGTGCCGAGTCGGCACTGCCATTGTGGATTTTTCTATCTCTCGCTTCTGCCATGCTGCGCACCAAGGGGAAAACTTCACAGAAGAGGAGGAGTCTCAGCTGTGCCGCTCGTACTTGCACCTCAGCATTGACTCGAAGAAAGGTACCAGTCAGACATCATCTAAGTTTTAGGAGAATCTAGCTGCACACTTTAATGCCGCACTGGTGGCTGGCTCTGATTTGCACTCACAGCGCTCGATTGAGTGCAAGTGGAGCATTATTCAGCACGATGTCGCCAAATTCTGCGGAGCGATGACCGTTATTCATGACCTGAACAAGTCTGGGGCTAACGCAGAGAACGAGATCAAGGACGCCCAGCAATACTACAAGGAGACGCTCATGACGAAAGGAGGAAAGGACAACAAGGCATTTAAGTTCGTGCACTGCTGGAGAATTTTGTCGGCGGAGCCAAAGCGGAAGACCTGTTGAGCCTCCGTTGGTCTCGAGCATACCTTCGAGAACCCTGTCAAACATGGCAGGTGGCAGGCGAAAATGCCGCCGAAAGCGTCTCGCTTTTTAGACAGGATTTGGCGCGAAGTAGTCAGCAATTAGGCGGGTGTGGCCGGCTTGACGGTCTCAAACAACGTTGGTAACACGTCCAGGTATCGATCCATCGCGTTTCATCTTAACCGGATGGATGGCAACACCTTTTACCCCTCTGAGCGCGTGTAGTACAAGCATGTCCAAACTCTCGGCATCGCCCTGCTCCTCAAACTCGCTCAGCACTCCCTTTGATCCAGCCCGCCAGTCTTCTATCGGGGTCGTGATGTGTTTGGCTGCTCCGGAGAATGATGTATAACGAAGAGTAAAGAAGAAGCGGTGGGTGGACAAGCTCTGTAACTGAAAATATATCGGGTGACTCCTCTGACAAATACTCCTAGAAGACTGAGATAGCGTGCTACTCTAACGTATTAGTCGGTCCCTAGTTCGCAGCACAGCACAAAGGTAGGAATGGCGTCCGGAGAATCGAGATCGCATGCAATTAGTTTCGTGACAACGGTTGCCCCAAGTCTGTCCTTCAATAAAGTCAATGCCGACGTGTACTTGTCCTTTTCCAGTATGGACCTTTCGATCCGCTAAGCATTATTGCGCTGCACTTAACTGCGGATCCCTTTCTGATGTCAAGCGAACTACTGTCAACCCTGTCCTAATTACTACTACCTCTGGTCAGAAATCATGGAAACAACGAGACTAACATAATCATTGTGAGCCCTCTAACCATTGCAAACACTATTTAAATGGATATTTACACGCTCATGAGTCTCAGCTATTGGTTGATACTTTAGTTGGTCCTGAAAGACAAGCCGTTGTAATTTTACGGCCCGCTAGCTGGCGTGACTTCTATCGTCTGATTCTACATCTTCCCTCCCAGCACCCGTCCCCTCACCATGCCCAACTGCACTGGTTTGCAGCGCTTTGTCGAGCTTCTCAAGCGAAGCATAGACGGCGACCTGCCGCAAGGAGCGCAGTCAGCCGTTGCCCGCCATAGCGGCGCTCGAGGTCCGTTGTGTCTAAGATCTGCCTCTATCGCCTCAGCACTCGTGAAGAGCGAGTGGCACAGTCGCATCCACAACAACTCCAGCAGAAAAGCAAATTCGCGAGCTGAAGTCGTGGAGCTGCTGCAAGCTGTTTCGATCGAAGATCGTTCCGTTGAGCTGCGCGCTGCCACGTTGGCATGTGTGTCGCGGTATCTGGTACGTGCACGGCTGGCTGAGGATGAACTGGCAAGGGTTACGCCTCGCATTGGTCCTACTCTGACAGCGGAGAACGGGTTGGCTCAAGTTGAGCATGTTCTTGGCTTTATTGACGAATAGACGCAATTGTTCGAGCCCATCGACAATACCGTCCATGTGCAGGGTGCTCTGGATGTGGAATTCGGTGTGGAAAAGGTACGCAATGCCACATTCGGAGTTTCAGGGAATGCCTCAAAAATAGACATGGTTTCATTGAAGCGCAGACAAGAAGGCGCAGCCCAGAGTAACAAGCACGTGTAGTTATCGTGCCTTTTACCGTCTCTAACGGAGACACTGTTCTCACGTGTTGTTTGCATCCGTAGGCGATGGCAGAGACCGGTGGAAAAGATGAACGTCCCGACCCAGGCAGGCAGCGCAGCTTGAATGCTGTTCTTGGGTACCCACAGAAGAAGACAAAGAAGACAGAGACAAGGTACAAGTGGGTCAGCCACATGGCAACACTGTCACGGTTTCAGAGCAGCACCGCTCATTAAACGACTTGAAACAAACACTGAAAAATAAATTTAAAGAAGGTAGCAACGGATCTGAACCCATAATGAGTGAGGTGATGCCGACCAAGCAGTGTAAAGCGGTGGAGATACATCCAGGTGCACACAAAGCGAGCAAAACACTCAAGTGATGACTTGTACCTCGAGGTGGCACTCATGTGGCACTCCTTTCTCCCTTTAATGTAGCACATTGTATTGAAACCCTATGTGTGCCGCATATACCACGCGGTAACGTGCCGCAAATCGTCGTTTTGAGGCATTGTGGCATTCGTGCCATATCCAGAGCACCCTGTCCATGTGGACGAAAAATGGTTTTACGAAGATAAGAACAAACGCAGCTACCAGTTATTCCCAGTCGAGGAACCACCCCACCGGACGGGGAAGAACAAGCCCTTCATTCCCAAGACGGTAGCGCGGCCGAGGTGAGACCTTCAATATTTGATATTTTATCGATTACGATATCCACTAACAATCGATATTTACAGATACAACTTTCATCGCAAGTGCCGGTGGGATGGAAAGCTTGGACTGTGGCCGCTGACGGAGGAATACGTAGCCCAGCGTAGCAGTCGTAATCCTTTTAAAGGCACAGTTTGTACACGCAACATTGACGTGGTGAATCGAGAGGTTTACAAGGACTATCTGCTGAGGTGTGTCATCGCGGCCATCAAGGAGCAGTGGCCACGTGGACAGCGCCGCAGTACCATTCTGACCCAGCAAGATTACGCCAAGCCGCACGCGTCTCCCCTCGACCCAGACATTGTGACGGCAGGAATGGAAGGCGGGTGGTGTATTCGGTTGATTTTCCAGCCCCCCCCCCCAACTCGTCCGACCCCAACGTCTTAGGCTTGGGGCTGTTCAACGCGACCCAGAGCACCCAGAACCGTGGGCCCATCCACGGAATCGACAACCTCATCACTGTTATCAAGATGCATACGTCAACAGGATGCGGGCACGCTGGACAACATCTTTCTGACGTTGCATGGCTGCATGCTATGCATCCCACAAGAGAATGGTGGGAATCGCTATGCGATGCCACACATTGGTGAGGGAGCACTACGTAAGAAATGCAGACTGCCTCGAGTGTTGAAGTGTGACCAGCATCTGTATGATAGTGTTAAGGCCGTTTACTCGAAGTTGATCGTCCAAGTATGATCTTCTTTGATCCTGCTGCTCTAGTACACTCGCAAACTAGCAAAAAGTAACGATTTTCTTTGTTTTTATTAAAGTGATTATCTTTGTTTTTACAGTTCGGCATAAGGCATTGCCTTACAGAAACTCTTATGAATTGCACCCTCATCAAAACCCTACCAAACTCTAATCAATCTCTCTACGATCGCCCATCGCTTATACTCGGCCGTAACATTCTTGGGGGGAATTACCTGCCAGCCACTTTGTTCGCAACATTGATTTTATGGGCCCATCACTTAAATTTGAAGGTGTAGCTTCTGCGATTTTGTACCTTATCACTGCTTGTAAGAGCGTATTCAGCATTAGAATACTCAAAATAGCAAACAAAAACACAAATATAGCTCCACCCCCAGAATGTCCAGCGCTTCGTTCGAGCAAAGATGGTGGGAGGGAGCATCGCTCACGGCGCAGCAACGCGTTGTAGCGGGTCGCGGGCACCCGCTGATGCTACACTCCATGCTGCCGGAAGTTTGCAAAATATTTTCATTACTCTCCACCCGGAAGTAATGGACAAGTTCCGCGAGCAGGCCAAGGTAGATTTGGAGGAATCAGATGCTATGAAGGTGGTGAACGAGATTGTTGTCGAACTGGTGTCCGATTTCCATCCAAAGTGGCATATTGCCGCTGACTCTTGGCACTGTCTGCAGTCGCTCAAGGGTGGTGAAGCGCACCAGCTCCATCGCGATTTCCCGGTGTACAAAACGACGGGAGCCATCATCCACCATGAGTGGGTTTAAGCTTCGGCGTTTGTTGCTCTCGAAGACGATACTAAACTTCTAGCGGTTCCTAGCTGCTTCGGAGGATACGCCGTCAAGGCCAATGCACTGACGATCGAGATCACGAAGGGTCAGCTGATTATTTTCCGCGGTGATCTTCCTCACGCTGGTGCCGCCTACACCGAAGACAATATCCGCTTGCATTGCTACATCCGCATGAATGGAGTGGGGCAGGAGGAAAACACCACAGAGGCCGTTTCGTGGGAGAGTTTCCGATGCATTTATTGCTTCAAACGATGTGACGCCAAGGGCGACTTTGCAAACCATCATCGCCACTGCAAGGACAACCCCAGGAAGGACGAAATCGCGGCAAAGCGCAAGAAAAGCAACGACAAAGGTGGTCAGTCAAGCATAAAAGCTGTATCGACGAATAGGAGGTGAAGGCCAAGCAAACTCGCATGCCAATACAATGTCAGATTGTTTCAAAACGTTTTACAAACGTTCGTAAGCTATCCTATTAGTTAGATCATCAGTCATCGATACGGTTGGTAAAAGCATGAAGGCGCTTAAACACCCAACAGTGCACTTTACACACGATGCGAGGGAAAACGATTGTTTTTAGTTTTGCGAAGAGCTTAAAAACTGACTTTTGTTTCATCAGGGGCTGGGTCCTCAATCTAATCGACATCTAACCGCTCTCGGTATGCGGTTATCAGGTCCTTAAACGCCCCATCACGATGAAGACGACGAATCTGTTTTAACAACCCCGAACCGAACGTGCGCTTGATTCAACGCGACAGCAAAAAACGATTGCATATTCTTGTCACGTTACGCATGACAGAGTCTGCACAACTGCGGGAGGATGGATCCAATATAAAACTGCAGGGCAAGAACAGCTTCATGAACGAAACGATCTGCTTTGACTTTGACTTGTACTGTCGATCGTCACGTGCATCCCACAAACGCGGCGTCTTCGTGTACCATTCGAACAAGAACGCGACAGTGGGCTTAGATGGAGACCTTCCATTAGACTTGTTGCTACCGGGTCCTGCATCGCAATTTGAAGCCTGTACACCTTCTTCTTGATCGATTTCAGCTGACGCAATGGAAGTTTGCGCCACATTGGGTCCCATATTCTCCGACCAATTCTCTAGCTGGGTGATCCTGGCTGAAAGTTCTCGGTGTGCATTTAACAGCTGAGATACCACTGCGTTCTTGTGATTTATCAGTTGGATTTCACGCGAGATGGCTCTTTCTCGTCCTGGGCTGGCTTACTGGTCTCCCTTTTGATTTCGACGCTCGAAGACAACAGTTCGGGCATAGTCACATTATCCGCAAAAAGACACGCTCGCATCCAAGATGTATAGGGGCTCATCGGGTACCTTTCGTTGATTTCAGGGAAGTGCTGGATCAACGAGGCCGCGAGCATATCTGCTTCTTTGTAGTCGAGATTTAGTGACAGGTCTTCAAAGCCGATGCTTGTAGCTAAGAGGGAACAACCAAGCTGGCGGATCTTGAATCTTGTGACGGAGTCGAATCGTTCTAGGGTATGCAGGGGCTATCTGTGGACTTCCAGTCGCTGACAACTTTAGAAACTTTCATGTCTTCGCTTGTCGTATTAAAGACATATGCAAATAACTTATTCGTTGTCGTCATATTCCAGTTGCCGCGATCAAATATCCACTGCGCTTGGAGAAGCATCTCCATTAGCATGTTCAGCGCCACCCCTTCTAAAAGAATGCGAAGATAGGTTGGAGGTAATCTCAGCTTGCTTCTGATGAGCGGACGATGTTTTAATGACACTGTTGACATACCCCTGTAACTTGATTGGTGCAGGTCCTTTCCGCCGCCTGCTTGGTGGCAATGTGTCCTCCGCATCGTCTTCACAGTGTAGCGGAGCCTCAATGAGCGGAGTGTCGTTCTGCATCGCAGAAGGAATCTCGTCATCGTCCTCAAACAGTTGATTCACGGTGAGCAGCGAAGCAATCAGAAATGATTGAATAACTAGTGCCAATGCAACAGCATGAATCGAGCATGTAATCAACGATGCCTTGTCGAAAAAAAACGACAAACCTTGCTCTTCTGACGTTTTCGAGTGGACCAGCCTCATGAAGAACACGTTGTCAGACGACACGGAAAGATTGCACTGATGAATGAAAGCGAGGTCCGATGCGCGCCCAAACGCATACCACATGACAGCGAAACAGAGCAGCATCTTGGTTTTCTTTCTCTCCTGTCGCATCGTAGTATAAGCCGTCGATGAGTGAACGCAGGTCTTTTTTTGTGCACGCAGGAGCCCGCTCCCAAATTCTGCCCATTTTGAGGAGCTGCTCAATGACCGAGCGGTGCTTCGGGAAGTCGTCAAGCAACCAGTTCTTCACATTTCGGTAGTAGCTCATAACCGTTTTCTCTTTCGTAGATGCCCCCCCCCCCTTTGCTGTTAGAGAAAGCAAGGTACAGATCAAAACGATCCATGAGATTTAGGAATGCGGTCTCGCGACTGTCAGTCACAAGGGTTGTTCGGACGAACTCCAACGTTATGTTCTCTGCAGTCAAGAACTGGTTGAAGATGTTGACAGCGGTTGAGAGAGCGCGTTTGGTGTTTTCGGGTGCTAAATCTTGAAGGCTCATTCGTTTCTCTAGTGTATAGTCGGTGGAACGTCGGTTGGTCGCTTGATATCCGGTAGAATCGCTAATGATTTCGTTTCAGTATCGCCTCCAGCATATCTGAGCCCAGTTGCCGAAATGATGTGTCGGCCACTCGTTCGCTTGTACATTCTCCTAACTCTAAGTGTTTGATTGGTAAAACAAGTATCCCATGGCGGTTCAACGAGGGGGTTCATTCGCTGAAATATATGCATTATAAAACGGCCCAAAATAACGTTGTCGGATCAACTGCGATGTTCATCCGTATCTTCCGTCGATATGTGTATATTTAGTCGCTTCTGCAAGAACCGGCAGTCTGTATATCGGCCCTGTCTGAGTTCGCAGTTGTTAGCACAACCTGCTGTTTGTATGCATAACAGCGGCAACATATTTAAACAGAAGTCTGTAATTTGGCAACAATCTAACCCGAAATCGGGGGTCCTATCGATTTGGCGTTCAGGTATAAGGGGTAGAGTTCACAATCATAGCCATAACTAACACTAAATATAGGTAGATCATCTTTTTATTTATCTAATTGGGCCTTAATTAACAACTCACCCACCTTGAATGCACAATTAGAGTTGTAAAATAGTTTTACACTTAGCTAGAGATAAATACGTATTTAACGAATGAGAGTTAAATATCATTAAATACTCGGCTGTCGGGCGGTCTACTCATGTAATTATGATCTTCTTGGAGGCAAGCAGAGGTCCCAAATTTCAGAAGCAGATAACTTCAGAGGGCACACACTGTGTGCCACACAGGGATCGAGCACAGCGCAGAATTCCACTGAAGGGGGCAGAGAGTTGCAGCATGCGCAATGCGTCAACGTGAAATCTGGTCCTATTTGCAGCAGAGGCTTCACTCCACCCACGTCATCTCTCCATGTACGGTTCTGCAACGTGTTTTGTAGCCCTGCACGCCGGGTTTTGGCTTTTTCGCCGGATGCGGAAGCCCAAGGTTTGTCTGGCCGTCGGGTTCAGAACTTCTGTCCCCGCGCCGGTGTCGGCCCTGCCGACACGACACCTACTTTATTTATCCGTCCAACTCAATGCAATTCGTTCCGCCCGAATGCTGCTGTCGCCTACACTTCGCTACCGTACGTGTAGAACTACGAGGCGTCAGTCGACGCTCACTTGGCCACTCGGGTCTCTACGCCTCGGGCGCCCACCCTCGTACGCAGCTTCCAGTAAACTCGAACAGCACGTCTGCCCTACACCAACTCCTCGCCGCTGTCCCACCCGCGTTGCTCCGTGCAGTCGATCTCGTAGTCTTCCGTTCGTTAGACCGTCCGTCCATCTTGTGGCCGTCGCTGCCACTTGTGCTCTTCAGCGCCGATTCCAAAGTGCGGCCTGCGTAGTTCGCCGCAGATTTCGAAGTCCGTACCAACCTCAACGCCCCCTTTGTTCCAGCCGTCGTCCAGCCGCCCATTCGTCCGCGATCCACCGCACCTCAACCACAAGATGCTCTGCGGCCGCCCATTCGTCCGCGATCCACCGCACTTCAACCTCAAGCTGCTCCGCGGCCGCCCATTCACTTCATCGCCCGTCCGCTCCTTCTGCTCTGACGCCAGTTCCGAGCCGCTACTGCCTGAATCACTTCGTTCCACCCCGCTAAGCGGGTCACCGTTCCGTCCTGCCGATCGTGTCCCATTACAGTTCGCTTCTCAATTAAGAATCACCCAAATTTTTTCACGGTTGTGGCGGCCGTCGGATACGCAGCATGTTAAGGCTGGGGATGGCACTGGTGTTCTTATTCGTGAGTCGTCGAATTAGACCGGCACTGTGATGACGGCGTTCTTCACTTCCTTGCCAATGAAGGCCTCTGCCAGCTCGTGCGTCTTAATCAGCACCATGAACGAGATCTCCTCGTCTGACACGTCTTGGTCTCCCACTTGCACTGTGCCGTGATCTGCGGCTTGCTGCCGGGGCCTGACGTCAGCTTGAACGGGCAGTGCCTGATGTCGTCCTGCCCGACGGGGGGGGGGGGGGGGGGGGGGGGGGGCTTTTTTGTGCGGGCATCATCGTAAATAATTCTAGAGTGCACGAAAATGATTGCTCCATTTGCGTCCACTCCAAAAGTATTTAATCCGTATTTAATCGCTATTTATCTGCACTTAACTGCGGGAAATGCTATTTAAGTATTTATTGTTGCTTGCAGTTGTTTTGCCCTTCGGTTTGACCTCGGATATCGTAGTGGTCGGAAAAGATAAATCCTACCTTGGCAGGGATAGGTTTTTATAACTCGGAGACACAACCACCATTTTGCCCCACCCGTTTTTCTAAATCAGACCGTAGTTCTCTATTCTCCCGCGAGCAGCAGCCACAACCGCCGCAGCCGCGACCGCCCCAAGCGACAGTCATTTCCAAGCGACAGCTTATCCACCGCCACCTCTCCCCGCTCTGGTAAGCTCCCTGCACCTGACTTCTTACTGACAGATGCCCTCAACAAGTGTTGACGCTGCTATTGTGTTTGCCACGGACCCCGATGCTACAGGATCGAGTTGCTGGGGGGGGGGGGGGGGGAAAGGAAGCCGTGCAGTGAGCTTCGCTGGCAAACAGATGCGTTCGGTTCTTATGATGTACCGTGTGTCCTCTATCGCTGGTTGTTGTTGGGTTCAATAATAGGAAGACTAAGATTGCGGCGGATAGGAACGGTCGGGAGAGGACTGCGTGAAGAAGAAGACCCCATGAGGCCTCGAGTATGGCATGGACTTCCCAGTGTATCGGGGGTTGTTACAGCGAGCCGGTGTACAGCATGCAGGGGTACCGGTTGCCCGACAGCCGCCTCGACAAGTTTGGTAAGCCAATTCCGTCGTCTATGCCAAACCAGAGATGCCATACTTACTGGAATTGAATATCTTCTGTGTTATGCTGCACAGACTAGGGCCTAAGTGAAATGCAGTCTTGTTAGTCATTTTCTGAAAAGGTCTTCGTTGCACAGCGCTTCCGCAATGGATACAAGTGGACTGTCAGCGATGGTTACACCCAATACAAGTGGAGATTTACCGAGAGTTTTGACAGCCTGTTTGACAGTTCGTATTGGTGAGGATCATGGTAATGCTCGTGGCGGCTGGAAATGTGATGTGATGTTTGATGTTGCCGAAGGCTATGATGTGTTTCGCGCAAAATGCATAACAAAGTTCGACGAGTTATCAGCCAGTGCACAGGTGTTGAAGCGGAAGAAACACATTATGCTGGGTGAAGACAGTGACATCTATTTGAAGCGATCGGGCAACGAAAATCAAGACAAGTACGGCCGCTTATCGACGTCAAGTTTTGTGGAATCACTTCAACGTCGCTGGAAGTTTATAAAACCAAGTAATCGAGCGCCTGGGGTCAGTTTAAGTTCCTGGTGTTCCTGTACGTTCGCAACGATACTGCACCTGCATCGTCAGCTGGCTTTCAAAGTGCAACTGAGAAGCGCGTCCAACAGGCCCGCTTGCAGCGGTTAGCACACGAAGCAACCAACACTGTTAGCTATGGGCCAATTACGGCCCACCACCTCGACATTGTTAACGCCCGTCGACCCGACGCCGCCACCTTTCACGTTCCTGACGATAACACGACAGCACAAGCGTTGGAGCTGGATCGACAGAGAGAAGAGGAAGAGCTGCAGCGCACACAGGCTGATCAAGACGCTCGTGCGCAAACAGCTACGATTAAATTGCGATGGAGTGGGGTGTGGATACCGGTCGAGGTTGATGTGATTTCACTGAGAAGAGCGGTTGGGTTGCCCGACCATAATATCTTCTCGGCAGGAATCTATCACGACTTCACTCCAAGTGCACCTACCCAACCTAACCTGGACGATGAAGAGCACAAAGATGATGAAGACGACGAGGGAGATGGAGGTGAGCAGAACGAAGCCATGGAAGACACTGAACATTATGTGAACACTCTAAACAGTGTAGCATTATAGCTTTAGTTATCTGGCTGTTGCTCTTTGCATGAATTGATTAAACCTTCGAAGACTTCGCTTCTGAGCGACGAACTATTATATCCGCAATGCTGAAAAGACCCCAAAACGTTATCCATGTCACGACGAGTACACTTTTTCATTGCAACATCCAGAACCAATTCAGGACAGAGAGGGAAGACAAGGTTCGCATGGCGTTGAACCCAGCGTTTCAGTAGTCCGAACGCTTGCTCGATAGGATTCAACTGAGGGCAATATGGTGGCAGGAAGATTAACCGCACCCCACATGCATGTACAGCAGCTTCAAGCTCAGGATAGACGTGAATCTTCGCGTTGTCCAGGATTATTATCGATCTTGGGAGTGGCCAAGGGTTTAACAGCGGGATAACATGCTCCAGAAAAGCTTTATGAAACTTTCCTCGCGAAAATGTTCCCTCTGTTCATTCCCACCCTATAAACCCCGACACGTCTAGCGCAGCCATGATTGACAAGCGTTTTCCCCGACGGAAAGGCAGCCGTACGATCGCTTTTGTGTTTCGTCGCGACCACGCGTAGCGTCGGAAAGCATGGCGACCGTCCTTGGAGGTCTCGTCGAGAAAGACTAGCTATTCTGCGTACGAGTACAACGGTAGCAGTTTCTCTTTGTAGATACGAATCTCGGCAGGAACAGCTTCACGGGCAGCCTTCGAGGGTACTTTGCGAGTCAGGTTTAGGTTTTAGTCGACGTTGAGTGCACGGCAAATAGTCGAAGTAGAGACCGTTTTAAGGAGGGGAAAGCGTGCGATGATGCTGTCACGCAGCTCCTCGATATAAAACGTTGGGTGGCCTTCTACATACGCCTCCACAAACTTCACCACTGCTACTGGACATCTTGTATGTTTCTCCTTGCGCTCTTGCTTGTCGTTGACGATGCCATCGCTCAAAAAGAGAGCGTACCAGCGTCTGATAGACCGTAGTTTAGGGCCGAGTAGCTCAGACACATGCACAGGGATGTTGTACACGTGAAGCAGAGCGACAGCTCGCCGTCGAAAGTCATCCGTGTACGTCATGGAAACCACCGCAGTGTAAGAACTCAAAACAAGAGCATCGGATATTGCGTGAGGACCAGTCGTTTTTGCCGATTTAAAACGGCAATTCTGACCTGTTCCGACGACTCGACCGAGGGTAAGCCAGCTAAATCCTACTTGCGCTGGGGACCTATGCATTTATCTCGGAGCTGCAAATTATATCCGACCCGCTATATCAGACCTTTGACCATAGGATTTGCCAAAACTTTTGCAAGCCACAATAACCAACTAAATAACAACACTTATGCATGAAGCACGACGAATTCTAATACCGTCTAATAAGACAAAGTGTGACATTATGTGTACGATTAACGAAAGCTCTACTCCTGGAGCTGCTTCTTGTCCGAGATCATGGGCGAACGCATGGTGGAGTCGCGCGGCAGACTCATCAGCGCGCTCCATCCAGTACGGCCAGCCGAGTGCTTGTAGCCGTAACAAAAGTAAAAGATGACACTAGCCGCCAACCACGCGCAACTCGTGTAAATGCCCGTGTAGCTGATCTGCGCGGCCAGGTAGAAGTTGGCCAGCACAGCAATGGTTGGGATGAACGGCACGAGCGGCGCCGTGAAGTTCTCGCTGCTCTGGGCCTCCTGCGGGCACTTGAAGTACATCACGAAGCATACCATGACTGTGAGCACGAGGAAGATGATGGCCAGAATGAGGCACCAGGTGTGGCCCTCGTTCGAGTAGCCGATCTGGTACAAGAAGGCGGCCAGCCAAGCGAACGCCACCATGAGGCCGATGAGCTTGGGTGCCAATGACGGGGACTCTTTGCGCATGCGGACCATGAGCAGCGACGACATGGACATGTTGAAAGACAACAAGATGCCGAAGCTGACAATGTCCCACAGTGTGTCGAACGGCACCACGAAGGCCACCGCCGTAAAGAAGATACCCGAGATCAGCGTGTTCGCGAACAGGTTGCCCTTGTCGTCGACCTTGGCGAAGATGCGAGGCATCAGGCCATCGCACGACAGCGCGTAGTTAAGACGCGGCTGGGCGAGGAAACTCACGAGCACCACCACAGGCATGGTGCACGTCTCACCGGCACGGACGATCTGCGCAGCCCAGTCCTGACCCTGGTACTCGAAGCCGTCACCGAAGCTTTCGGCCTGAAGGTACGGGATCATGCCGGCCAACACCAGCGACGCGAAGCACGACAGGAACATGGTGATGAGCACCACAAGCACCACAGCTCTGGGCATGGTCTTCTTGGGGTCCTTGGCCTCAGCGGCCAGACAGCAGACCTCGTCGAAACCAATGTACCCGAAGAAGGCCGACGACGCGCCGGTGATGATCCCCTGGTTGCCGAAGGCCATGGTGCCGTCCACGTCCTGACGAGGCGGCACGAAAGGTGAAAGGTTGCTGGGGTCCATGAGGGCAAAGCCCCCGATGATGATGAAGAGCACCACGACCACCTTGATGGTCGTGATGACGTTGACAAACCACTTGCCGAAGCGGACGCCCATAAGCAGCACGCCCACACACAGCGCCATCATGACGGCACCGAGCAGGTTCGTGTAGTCCTCGTTCAGCCACTGGTACGTGTGCTCCGGGTGCTCTTCCACAAGCCAGTTCTGCACTTTGCTGGCCCAACTACGGGCCACACCCGAGCCGGAGATACCGTACTCGAGCGTCAGCAGCCACGCGGCGACCACAGCTGGCAGCTCACCAAGCGCGTAGAACGAGTAGGCGTACGTACTGCCCGAGGACGGCACGCGGGTCACCAGCTCCATGTAAGCGAGGGCGTTGATGCACACGACGACACCGGCGATGATCCAACTGACGAAAGCAGCAGGGCCGGCGGTGCCCGAGATGATTTCGCCAGTCGTGGAGAAGACGCCGCTACCGACGGTTCCTCCCACGCCAATGCACACCAAGTCGAAGAGCGACAGCTGGCGGGGCAGCTCCTCGGCCGCTTCCTCGGCCTTGATGACCGCCAGCGGCTTGGTGCGCAGGATATTCTGCATGATGGTGGACTTGGACTCCATGGTCGCGACGGGGCTTGACTTGGTTGAACTCTCGGAGTGTCCCCACTGCGGCTTCCACGGCAAAATGGAGAATGAGAGGATGTCGGTGAAGCTCGAAAGGAGACCGACGCGGGGTGAGCTCCTGAACGGCTCCGCTGGGCGCGTCTTTGCCTCAAGGAGATGGACCAACAGAGAGCTGATGAAGGGAGTTGCATCAAGCGAGCAGGGTTGTTTGGCGCTGGCCTTTCTCATTTGGTGAAAAACCCACTGCTCAGGGAGGACCAGCTGATCGTCACGCGTCTTAACCCCCGGGGAGAGCATTCCAGTCACTGTCCTGCACCACCACATACACGTTGTCCCAAGCGAGCTGAGAGCATTGGCATGTAGGCTGCTTGCATCAGGCGACGCCAGCGGATTTCGTTGATACGGTTCCGAAAAAGCCCCCGAATCAGTGCAAGTCCAACGTCCTTTCAAACTGAAGTCGTATGTACATCCGTGTACAGTAATGCATGCAAAGCAGAAAAGATGCAGCCATTGTGCAAGTGTCGATTCTTATTTATGTTTAACTACGCCGCAGGTTTGGAGACGCGCACACCAGCGTTGAATGTTGCCTCTACATGTAGCATGAGCATTAGCTGCGTGTCATGCCCGCGGAGGACAACTACCGAAAGCGAGTGGCCGCGTGGCAACTGGATTTGTGCAGGTCGATCATGACGGCGCATCCTCCCGGACGGAGATGCTCGGTCGTCGACGAAACCAGCTCTTTTCCCTGGCCACTCTTCTGTTGCTTTTTGTATGCTGACGAGCACCTACACTTCTTGAGGCTCGACTAGGGAGGCCGCCGCGTTGTTGTACATTTTTCTTCTTGCCAGAGCCGATCGACAACCGGTCGCGAGGCCTGCGGGGAAGTCCCGCGGGCACCAATGCATTTTCACGACGAGAATCTCGTCGCACGGAGGCAAACGAGCTGATGTATGCCGTGTGTGCCGCGCAGCCAACGGCGGTAGGAGGATGCTTTCGGGCCGGCACATCCTCATTTTCGTCCCGAATGCATGAGAAGGGCAGTTGTTCCCTTGAATGTGGTGCTGTTGGCAAAGCGACCAAAGCTTCTAAAGCACCGGCACGCCGGCTGTCATGTTGGCAGTGGCAGACGCGAGGAACGCGCAGTGCACCCTTGCCGCAAAGCGCTTGCTGTTGCCGTTGCAGTCGCAGTCGTCGAGATGGCCATGTCTGATCAATGGATCTCACATCTTTTCTGCGGCGGCCATTTCGCTAGGCCGTGCCGCTGATGAAGGCTCACTGCGCTCCGGCTCTCGCTCGGCGCAAGGAGCGGCCGGGGCTCGGCGACCACCGTGACAAGTGCCGACGTGGGCGAATCAGATCCCTGGTGAGCACAGGCAGAGATAGAGCGAACATGGCTTCGGTCTCACTTGTGACGGTCTCAAGTGCTGGTGGCGATCACCCTCAGGACAGTGCCTTGCTTGGTCATCCGCCTCGTCACCTTGAAGCATCTCCACGCCGAGTGTCCGTTCACGACGATCGATCAGCCCCATCATTCGTTCGCAGCTCCGCAGCAGCCGTTCGACTGACCCGCCATGCAAACCACGGTCGCTGTGTGCTGTCATGACAATTACCGGTGCAATCGCTGTCGTATTTGATGGGAGCGTACGTCTGAGACGTCGCGACAGCACCGATGCTTGCTTATCCTGGTCGCTGGGGTGCCGGCAAAGGCAACGATGTAGCTGTAAGTGCTTCAAGTAAGCCTTGTTGCCGTGCAGACAAGTGTTTGGACACGACCAGAAGCCGCGTCGGCGCTACCGTAGCAGTGAACCGGTAAATCGCCGTAGCTCGGCCTCCAATGTGTAAAGCATCCAGCTCGGTTTGCAGCGTGCCAGCAACAATGCCCTGGCCTCCTCCTCCGACGGAGGCTCCGTCGGTGTTTGTGTATGTATGAACTGTCGGCACGTCTGCTTCGAGCAAGCAAGAACAGCGTTCGGTGGGGCAGAACCTGACACCAAAAACAATAGTTTGCTTTTGAACGAAATCGACAAAGGAGACTGTTTTCAATCTCTTCCTGCTTGTTGTCTCTTCCTGCTTGTTGCGTTGAGCAGCTCAACTTGAGCTAATAGAGAGACGACATTCACTTCAAGGTCGGCACACGATACTTTATGTCTTCCACATAAACCCTAAACCCTAATTTTACCAAGCCGCTTCGCATGGAGAAGAAGCTGCAGCTCCCCAAGCTGCCGCCGGGCGTCGTGAGTCCCCCAGTGCTCTCCGGCGCAGGCACCGCCCTCGCAATCGTCGCGGGCATCGTCGCCGTCAT
>JAHWLE010000054.1:0-46421 GCA_024679135.1 Phytophthora foliorum
CGGCTCCATGGCCACTTGGTCGCCCGGCTTGAGAGACTTGACGGCGGCGCCAACGGCGTGCACCACGCCGGCCGACTCGTGGCCCAGCACCATGGGCTTCTCCACCACGTACTTGCCGATGCTGCCGTGCGTGTAGTAGTGCACGTCACTGCCGCAGATGCCCGTGTAGCGCACGTTCACGATGACATCGTGCGGGTCCTTGATCTCCGGCACGGGCCGGTCTTCATACTTGACCACGTCCACTTTCTCGAGCACGAAGGAGAGGTTCTGCTGTCACAAGTGCAGTACCCAACCGTTAGATGGTTCGAGATAAGCAGGAGAACGGACCTGCGGAGCCATTGTTGTCGAGGAGGCTTGGTTGGTCGTTCGTGAGGAATTGGAAAATGAGCTCGGGGAAGATATTCGTGCTCGACAATGGGCATCATGTTAGGATCGACTCATTCCAACGTCACTCGGAGCTTCAACCACCATCAGAGCGAGTCGCGGATCGGAGCATCAGGTGGATGTGTACTAGTATGTTGAAGGTTGGATAACCTCAGACTGCAGCAACAAAGGATTAAGCGGACATAGCACAAGAGGAGCGGAGAAGGAGTAGGGGCGACGAAGGGAGAGATCGGGGAATCTGTTCAGGAAACATAGGACCTGGACGGAATGGTTATTCGAGTTCATTCCTATCAAGGAACAGTAACACAATATACCTCACCAAAAAAAAAAAAAAACTCAGACTGCAGTGGCCCACCTCGCCGCAAGTGAGCTTCAGAGTGGCAATACTATTTACCTTTTTTTTTAGCAGCCCTGGCTTCGCTGGTAAACATCCAGACCTCGATGTTGGTCGTAAACGCTTACGCCCAGGATGCTGACCTTTTTCTAAACATACCCACCACGCCAAAAATTATCGATATGTTAGCAAATAGAGGCACCGTTTTTCGAGCCGTGATATACGTTTTTGTGGCTTCCGTCGAACGGTAAGAAAGCGCCTGCTTACCGCTTTTGGTGATCCAAAAACACGTAGCAGTAAAGCACGATAAGTATCGCAAAGTAAGCAATGCTATGTAAGTGCGAGGCCGTAAAATACCTGGAAAACCATGACGAAGACGTTGAGGTGGCAAAGTGCGGGTTGTGCTCAATATTACTCCACCAAGTGTGCTCTAATACCGTCGATACGTGGTTGCTACGTGATTTTGATTGACGGTATCATGAAACCCAAAACTTTAGTCGAAAAACACGTATCAAAAGTCCGTATCGTTGATACGTATGTGATCTAAAAAAACGGTGCTTCTGAAAGCCTCTAATAGCATTAGATAATACAGTGGCGGCAATATTATCTTCAGATAGGAAATACAATTACAGCAGCCCTGCCATTGTCAGCCATCCAAGTTGGGATTTGTAAACATGCATGACCTCGGTGTGGACGTAAACGTTGCCTTACTTGTTAACACAACTTTCTTGGGCAAAAATTCCCGGAAATATATCCCTGTTTAGCTGGCAATGACTATCCCAGTTCAATCATTGCCAAGTAAACAAGGATTCATTTGTTCGTCATTGCCAGCAAACAGGGATAGATCGCATTTGTCCCTGAATATTCAGGGAAAATGGCAGATCTCAATTCATAGTGACAAAAAATAATGAGAATTGCAAGCATTCATCGGTGAACGCGTAGCAATAGCATGTTTATAAATGAATTCTAAAGTACGTACATAATTATCTTTAAATTATTTAGGCCTCCTCCATAAGTTTTGAGTTTGCCATCTTTTTACAAATTTTGTTGCAATACTTTAGTCAAACTCCGACACTGTCTTTGAGCAACACAATCATAAAAAAATATACAAGATGCGGGCTTTGTTCGATTTTACAGTAAACTAAATTATTGGTTTGAGCCATCCAATCAATAAATAATTGCGTACGCGGGATCGTTTATCCTGCTTGAATCTGCCATAGACCTCATTGCCGTAGAGACGTCAGCGTAGTGGGATATTGACACTGCGGCCTGCGAGAGTCCGATCGTCAACCCATCAGATATCCTCGATGTGATGACGTAGTGATTCCTCTTCAACCACAATTCCGCGGGGAGGTTGCGTTTTGCTCGGTTGTAGTGGAGTTCTCGCAAGCATGAGGATCATGACGCGTTTTTTCTGGCCTCACTGCTGGGAATCACGCTTGGTGCTTGGAGGTCTACAACACACAACCAAAAAATCGAACACCTCGCTTGAAAACTTCAACTACAGGATCGCGAAGGTCTTGGTTTTCCAGCTCTATCCTGATGTTTGACCGTCCACTACGCTCAAATCTGCTGCATCAGGAGATCAGGACCCGATCCTCCGCATTTCAACTTCACTTTCGATTCCTCCACCAAGCTCCTCTACCACACGAGAATGGCGTCCGATGCAGCTGAAACTGTTGTCAACATTCTCTCCACGATCGCTACAGCGTGTATTTTCCTGAGCATGGTCCCGGGGATGTGGGTCGCCCACAAGACGCGAAGCACCGCGGGCGTCAACTATTATCCGCTCGCCATGATGTACGCGCAGTCAATGGGGTGGGTGATCTACTCATGGGCAGACCACTCCTTCTTCCCTGTGGGCGCCGTCAATTGCCTCGGTGCTGTTCTTGGAGCCATTTTCTCGGGCGTCTGCATTGCGTACGAGCGAGAATTCCGCGGACGCTACATCGGCTTCTTCGTGTTTGTCTTCGCTGTCACAATCGCGTTGATCCTGTACCGATTCCTGAGCTCGCAAGATGACGACTCCATCGCCAAGGTGCTCGGCTACTTTGCAGACGTGATGGCCATCATAATGTTCGGTGCCCCGCTCATGCTGCTCGGGGACGTCGTCAAGAAGAAAAATTCCGAGGTCATCGCAGCGCCCATGGCCATCTCCGGCTTTGTCAACGGCGTATTGTGGTCGGTGTATGGCATCATGCAGACGAACTACTATGTCCTTGTCCCGAACGCCATCGGCGGCCTGCTGTGCCTTGTACAAGTGATTCTCATTGTCATTTTCCCACGAACGCAAAGTGACAAGGCCGAGAAACTCCTGGAGGAGGGAGCCATCACTAACGCACAGGCCGCTTAAGGTGAATGAAACGTTTTCAATCTACCCATACTCCTGTTTACTCTGATCTACCAGCTCCTTCCGCCTATTTCAGCTATACGACATTGATGAACAGAGTCAAAGCCCAATATAGGCGAGTTTGCCACTTTCAGCTTGAGTTTTGCCGTGCATGGCGTCACCAATTACTTAATGAGCTTGTCATCCCAACTCACTGAGCATGGTGACATCAAAGTCCAAGCTGTTGGGGTTTTCTTCACTGCTGCTTCATGGTTTCGACCCTGGAAAATGTGGCCTCGCCACCATATCGAAAATACACGCTCGAGTTGGTCCACGCTCTACTTGGAGGAGCAGAAGGCCTTGAGTGAAAGGCAAAGCTGGCTGACCAAGTCGAGACCAGCAGTGGTTTGGGCGAGTCTGGCTGTCGTGGGGCGTATTGTGGTGGCGCCGATCACGTTGCTGTTGGTGTTTGCACGCACAAACTACCTCACGAATGGCACGTTTTTCATCGAGGCGAAAGACAGCTACTTCGCATTCAGCGAGATGGACTTGGTCATGACAGGAGGCTGCGGACCATGTCACGTGCCATGTCAAAGATCGTTATTTCAGGCAAACACCTTCAACCACGAAGCTCTCAAGAGCAAGCCCATGTTTCAAAGCTTGTTCACAGCGACGTCGTGGGATTACAGCGTACTGAGCGACGAGGCCTTGAAGCTTGGCCAAGCACTCGACGCTAGCGGTGCGATTTGCACAGGCGGAGTGAATGAGTGGGGATCGCCCAACATTGTCATCACCGCAACAGCACAAGAAATCCTGCAAGTGATCACCGTGCTGGAGCTTTCAGTCGCCCCCCAAATGGTTGCAGAACTCAAGAAAGGAATCGAGCAAAAGGACAAATGCGGGACCAAGTGGGCCATCATGGCGCTCATTCACCTCTTTCAGTTCCAAATGATGAAGGGCAGCCTCGACTACTCTTCCATTCCTGCCGCTGACTTTAATGTTTTTCCAGAGTACACTGAGTGTCGCCCTGTTGTCTCTAACGACAACATTATCGGCGTCAAACTTGCCATATCAACTGGAGGTGACGATCTACTTGCGGTTGTACCGGAGCTCCTGAGGCAGTTCCCATACGAATTCAAAAGCAGTTTGCCTTCAGTGTCTCGAACGATGCCGGCTCAAAACACGGTCCACAAGGCTACTACAGTCACCCAATCTTTGTTTCATGCTTACTACGCTGGCTGCCGTGTCCGAGAAATCAACACTACGGGCGTGTACATCGAGGAATCCTGCAGGATGATTAAGCGCTGGGAGTCGTACGGGCTCATGATTCAGTCCCCGGACGACATCCCGGTTTGCACGACAAGCAACATTTGCGTTCACAACTACTACAACTCGCTCTGGGAGTGGGTGAGCGAGATCGATCCCAAGGTGGAAGGGCGAATCGCCGAGTACATTAATGTTTTTCGCAATCGATACGCAGATACTGTCGAACTCAGCGTGTTACCAGGAATGGTGGTGCTGCAAATGCTGCTCATGGGGATCATTAGCTTGTACCAGATCATGTCCCACAAGAGATCTGTACTGCTAACACAAACTTGGGCATATCGATGCCAGAATGGACGAATGCAAGTGCTTTATCTCGCTCAAGTCACGTATCACCTCGCCCGTAACTCGGATTTGTACTACTTGGGGCTTGCTACCGGGACGCTAACGCCAGAGTCGTTGGTAAATCTGACGAGTAGCTTCTTTGTGTTCTCGTACTCGTTCATTAACTTAGCCAAGGCGCGTTCTGGAGAGCAGAAACTGGATCGGTACTTCCGCTTGACATGGGAGACGATGCAAGTGATCATCACGACTTGCGTTGCACTGCTCTTATATTCCGTTCGTGTGACGTCCTTGGGCTTTGTTGTGGACTGGAACGGCGAATTGCTACGGAAAACGACTGAGCGCGGCGCAAAATATTGCGGGCTCAACGACTCGTGCATTCTCATGAAAGCCAACTTGGCCATTGTGATCGCTTTGATCTCCACGGGATTGGGTTTGGTTGCAGCCATCACCTCGTTTCTCGTTCAGAAGGGATTCTGCCAGCCCCAACGACTTCCGGGCTACGTGACACGAAGAAGCCACGGTAGACGGGATCATGTCGGTGGATTGCCACGTCACACGGCAGTCATTTGGCCAGAACCGACTGCTACTCAGCCTCGCTCTAGAAGTTATGCTGCGTCGGTGTCCAGCGTGGTTCCGTTTGATCACGGACTTCCACTAACAACTTTTGAGCAGCACTGCCTCGGGCCTCCTTTTTCCAAGCTGTTCAAAGATTGCGGCGACTTTGCCTACACGAACTATCGAGGCAAACATTGCACCAGCGTCGAGGCATTGCTGCTTACGGGATACGTTTTCTATGGGGAGCACATTTATCAGGCTTCCTCGGTTGTATTACTTCTCTTGGCCAGGTTGCTGCCTCGAAAGCTGTTGAGGACGTTCAACGTGCTAATTATCCGCTGGTATGTCGACCCAAGCAAAGGCACAGTCTCGTTCGCGCAGTCCTGTACATGGTATCATGCGAGTGAGGAGCACTATTGGTTAGAACAAGCAACCCCCGTAGCATAACGCGTTGGAGAGAGTTTCAAGAAGGTGCCCATCAGAAAGTAATGTGTACTTCTTGAGGTACCTCCGCTACACAGCTACTGGGGTTGATTTCGGAGACTGAGCTGATGCTTTGACCCGATTGTGTAAGAGATGACACCGCCCAACACGATTTCCCACACGCGCTGGAAGCTCTGTACTCGCGAGCTCGCTGTCTCAAGATGAAAGTCTCCTCCACACTGCAGTTGAGGACGAAACTGTGTCCGCTGTAGCTCTCCTGCTCGCGAGGAATACCCCGATCGGCTGGCCAAACGGACAAGGTGAACACACCATCCTTGTCTTGCAGTCGGATGGACAACCTGGACTTGTTGCTAACCTCTAGAGAGGTGGGTTCGACTACGTAAAGCTCACTCCGATGCCGCTGTCTTACACCATTGTACACCGACATGGGAGATATCTGGGACGTTTGAGCGGGTATTCGACTTATGTGGGTCTAAACTCACCGTCGAGAAACTGGTCTGTTCATTGTCGTGTTATCTTTCAGCTTGTACCATTCCTAGCTACGTGTCTCCATTGTGTAGTGTAGAAGAAATGCTGGTAGATCTCGTCAACTGCATTTGCCAAAATGAGACTTCTCGAAGCTGACAGTCGCCCCGCAGCTCACGACGAACATATTTGCTAGCTCGGCAACATACTTGTTGTACCTGTTTGGTCGAAAATACACACAAGAAGTACTGATGCTCATGCTCTTCTCTACGAAGATGTAGTCGGTTACCAAGTTGGACGTTCTCAGTCATGACTGTGATTTCTGCTTTTATCAGGCTCTCGCTATCTTGAAGCCATGGATGCTGAAGTTCAAAGCCAACATCGTAAACTAAAAATCAACACCTTTTTACCTACTTCTGCTAATACATTAAAACTATTGTACTCGACATCTAGGAAATTGGCGTGGCCTCCGATATCCAGTAGTTCTCTTCGCTTGCCGTGTACCAAGTACAAGACAAGGCATGCGTAAGCGTACCATGTTCCGGATGCACCCACCAGCGAAGCAACAAGATGTTGAACGTGCGCAGGAATTTCGGTGGGAAAAGTCTTGCCAACAAAAGCAGCACCACGGAAGGTGCTTGGTACACATGTTTACCATAAAACAAGTAGCCCGTGAGCAAAAGCGCCTCCACGCTAGTACAGCGCTTGTTCATGAACGTCACGTAGGCGAAATCGTCGCAGTCCATGAAAAGTTTCGTGAACGTCGAGCCGAGACAATATTCCTCGAAAGTTGTGCGAGTCGTAGTCATCTCGTGCTCTGCTTGACCCACCCGCCGATGTTTTCCTCCGAGGATAGCGAACCGAGCACGCGGCATGACTGAAATGTGAGGAGCTTTGCCTTTTGCTACTTTTTCCAACGCAGTGGATGGCCCAACTGAAAGACGTCCGATGTGGCTTCGCAAACGGATCCGGGAAATCAACTGACTAAAGTGCTTCCACGGACTGCTGTGCTTCTGCACGACGAACGAAGCCGTCAAGGCGATAAGCCCCAAGACGGTGGACGCAATTGCTGCAATTATCGCCAAGTTGAGTCTCATGACGATACACGAATCGTGGAGGCCGCAGTACTTGGCACCTTCGACTGTCGTCTTGCGGAGCAGCTCACCATTGTAATCGACAATCCACGGCAACGACGTGAGGTACGACGAATACAAAAGCGACGCGACTCCAGTCGTAATGATCACCTGCATGATCTCCCACGCGAGTCGGAAGTGCCGATCGAGCTTCTGCACTCCGGAACGCGCTTTCAGCAAATTGATGAACGAGTACGAGAAGGCGAAGAAGCTGAACGTGAGGTTGGCAATTGATTCCACCGTGAGCGTCCCCGCGACGAGGCCTAGGTAGTACGTGTCCGAATTGTGAACCAAATGGTACGTCACTTGAGCGAGATAAACCACTTGCATGCGGCCATTCTGGCAGCGATACGCCCAGATCTGCGTTAACAGTACGGATCGTTTGTGGGACATGATCTGGTACAAACTAATGATCCCCATGAGCAGCATTTGCAGCACTACCATCCCTGGTAGCACGCTCAGGCCCACGGTATCCGCGTATCGATTTCGAAAGACACTAATCTTCATCAATGCTCGTCCTGGCGTGCTGTCGGTACTGGTGACCCATTCCCAGAGCGAGTTGTAGTAGTTGTGAATGCAAACACTGGACGTGCCAGTACTGCAAACTGGGATATCGTCGGGGGCTTGCAGCATGAGTCCATAGTTTTGCCATCGCTTGGACAATGTACATGTATCTTCCACGTAAATTCCTGTAGTGTTGACTGTGCGTACTCGACACCCGCTGTAGTAAGCTCGAAACAAGGACTGAGTGACACTTTTTGCAGGATAAACCGTTGGGCTGGACGTCGCAATAACTCGAGATACGACTGGGATGCTGCTGTCAAAACCGTAAGGAAACAACTTGAGCAGATCTGGCACAACACGTACGGGATCTTCGCCTCCAGTCGCGAGAGCTAATTTCTCGCCAACGACGCCTTCGTTAGATACCTCAGGCCGACACTCAGTGTACTCGGGGAAGACATTGAAATCTGCTGCGGGAATTGAGGAATAGTCCACGCTGTTCTTCACTGCTTGGAACTTGAAAAGTCGAAGATGGCCCTCGACAGCCCATTTGGTGATGCATTGATCCTTGAGCTCGATGCCTTTTATCGCTTCCATAATCTGCTGTGGCGCTACTGAAAGCTGTAGCGTTTCAATAATCTCGACAACTTCTTCGGCCTCACCAGTGATGATTGAGAGTGGCGACCCCCATTCATCCACGCCTCCGGAACAAATCGCACCACTCGCTTCGAGCCTCGCAGCTAATGCTATCGCTTCAGCACTCAAGATGCTATAGTCCCATGTTGTCGCAGTGTACAGGTCCTCGAATATCGGTTTGCTCATGAGAGCTTCATGATGAAATGTCGCCATTTGATGCAGCACCTTTTTGCATTCAACATGGCACGGCGTGCATCCGCCAGACATGACGAGATCCATTTCGCTGAAGCCAAAGTAGCTGTCCTTGGCCTCGATCAAGAAGGTGCCCGTCGTAAGGTAATTTGTGAAGATAAAGACCAACAGCATGGCCATCGGCGCCACGAAAATTCTCCCCCAGATAGCGAGACAAGCACCGATAGAAGCTGGCCAAATTTCACGATAGCATCGTTTGCTCTTCCTTTTCCGTTCTCGTTCTTGCTTGTAGTAGGTCACTGACCACGTCGAGTCTGTCCGTTGCGGCTGAATTGAACTCGACCGCCGCCATGCTTTGACCTTCGTGAATGATTCCACCACCAACGAACGCTTGGGTGATTGCCCGTCAATGCTGGCCGAAGAAAGAGAACTTCTTAAAAATGTGGTGCGTCTGGAGGCATTTTCACTTTTGAAAGAGGCTAACGTTGGGCTCCTGAAGAACGAATCTCGTAGAAAAGAGCGTTCTTGGGGGTGAGCTTCCGTGTCGAGCAACGATGGAAAGCTTTTGAGAAACGGGGTAGGACGAGTCGAATTTTCAGACTTGATCGAGACCAACGTGGGGCTCCGGGAGAACGAATTTCGCAGTTTTTGAGGCGAGTCCTCGCACGTTTTCATGGCCGGCTGTGTCCATGTGGTCGTTGATCTCCGCGTGGTTCCCCGTTGAGAGTTCAAGTCCATCGATCCACGATCGAAAACGCTTCAAAGCCCGCAAAGTGGACAAGCTTATTTTTCGAGGAACCAACTCGGCTTGCAACGTTCTGCTTCGTGGACGAGTACTGGGGTATTTTCGCGGAAGACGTGGCCCAGTACGCCATGGGGTTTCCCCATGTACAACCGAGCCGTTTATAAAACTTACGAGAGGAGGTTTGCAACAGTATAAGGCTGTATTGCCGCTATTTTCTCGTGGTAAGACCAATGCGCCATCCAACAACAAGTTCATGGTGCTTGTTCCATGTGACTTGGCAAAGATAGTGTTGGAGGACAAGCGCCCACGACGGCACAAGGATGGAGATAATATACCTGAAAGCCACTCACGTTTTCATCCCGAAGCAGTTTGTTCGCTTCAAGAGGCTTCAGCTTTAACATGGGAGACTCTGATCACCCCCAGGCGGGACCCACTGCAGCCACCACGGAAGCTGCTACAAACCATGAAAATGCAACTCAAACGGAGGAAAAGGCTTCGGCTTGGGCCACTGCACACTTCGAACAGCGTAAACGGCATCGAGTCAAGCACCACCAAGGTAGAAAACTCGGGCTGGCAGTGATTGGCGCGTCGTTGGCGGTCACGGGTCGAATCGTGGTCGCTCCGCTGCTGCTTTTGTTGATTTTCACGACCACGAATTACCTCAATGGCGCGACGTTCTTCATCGAGTCCAAAGACAGCTACTTTGCTTTCAACGAGAAGGACTTGGTCATGACGGGCGGGTGTACGGGCTGCCACATTCCGTGTCGGAGGGCGATGTTCCTGCTCAACACGTTCAACCACGAGGCTCTAAAGAGCAAACCCATGTTCGAGGACTTGTACACGGCCACGTCGTGGGATTACTCGCTTCTGAGTGCTGAAGCATTAGCTTTAGGGGATGCACTCGACAGCAATGGAGCTATCTGCACGGGAGGCGTGAACGAGTGGGGGTCTCCCAACACTGTGGTCACAACCTCAGCTCAAGAACTACTGCAGGTCATCGCCGTCTTGGAACTTTCAGTAGCGCCACAAATGGTGGCCGAACTCACGAAAGGCGTCGAGTTGAAAGACGAATGCGTGACGCAGTGGACGATCATCGCGTTGATTCACCTCTTTCAGTTCCAGACCGTCAAGAACAGCGCAGACTACTCGGCGATTCCTGCCGCCGACTTCAATGTCTTCCCCGAGTTCACCGAGTGTCGGCCTGTTGTGTCGAATGACAATCTCGTCGGCTCCAAGCTCGTGCTGAGTACCAATGGCGAAGATCTGCTCGCTGTTGTGCCCGATCTATTGAAGCAGTTCCCGTATGGCTTTACCAGTAGTTTGCCCTCCGTGTCTCGCGAAATGGCAGCGTCGAACACCAAGTACCCTGCCACTACAGTCACTCAGGCCCTGTTTCGAGCTTACTACGCGGGTTGTCGCGTTCGCGAAGTCAATACTACTGGAGTGTACATCGAGGACACGTGCACTGTGATCAAGCGCTGGGAAACGTACGGACTCATGATCCAGTCCCCGGATGACATTCCAGTCTGCAGCACCACCAACGCGTGCGTTCACAACTACTACAACTTGCTCTGGGATTGGATCAGCGAAGTCGATTCGAGTGTCGAGGGCCGAATCGCCGAGTATATCAACGTTTTCCGCAATCGCTACGCAGATACGATCGCCCTTAGCGTGTTGCCAGGGATGGTCATGGTGCAGATGATGCTGATGGGGGTCATCAGTCTCTACCAAATTACGTCGCACAAGAGATCCGTGTTGCTGACGCAGATTTGGGCGTATCGCTGCCAGAACGGCAGGATGCAGGTGGTTTACCTTGCTCAGGTGACTTACCACTTGGTCTTCAGCTCCGATTTGTATTATTTGGGACTCGCGACGGGGACGCTCACGGTGGAGTCGGTGGCGAACCTCACCTTTAGCTTCTTCGTGTTTTCATACACGTACATCAACTTGCTCAAGGCTTGATCGGGAGAGCAGCAATTGGATCGCCACTTTCGACTCACGTGGGAGACCATGCAAATTATTATCACGCCTTGTGTTGCGACGTTGCTGCTTTCGGTAAGAGAGAAGTCACTCTCGTTCGTAGTGGACTGGAACGGTGAGCTGCTACGCAAGACGACAGCACGCGGCGCGAAATACTGCAAGTTGAACGACTCGTGCATCCTCATGAAAGTGAATTTGGCGATTGTCGTGTTGGCTGCGTCTACCCTGCTAGGTCTTGTGGCCTTTGCGGCTTCATTCGTCATCCAGAAGCGCAGTACGCACTGGGAAAACATCCAAAGTTTCGCTTCATCAGTGTCTCGACGTACTTCCTCCCTGTACGCGGTTCGAGATACTAGCAAACGAGGTTCAAGTCCAGGGGTGATCCCCACCTTGACTACAAGTGCAAACATACTCGATGGGAACGAACCCGCCAAGTGCTTGCAAGTACTCACAACGTTCGAGGAGCACTGTCTCGGCTGTCCATTCACAAAACTTTCCAAGGACTGTGACGATTTCGCGTACATGACGTTCATGGGCAGGCGGTGCACTACTGTTGAGGCTTTGCTGCTGACAGGTTACCTGTTCTACGGACAGAATATTTATCAGGCTGGGTCGGTGGTGCTGTTACTTTTGGCTCGACTCATTCCTCGCAAGGTGCTGCGCACTTTCAACATGCTATTGATTCGGTGGCACATGGACCCGGATGATGGATCACTCACCCACGCGCTCTCCTGTACTTGGTACCATGCCAGCAACGAAAACTACTAACTGTCCGAAGCCACCCCAGTGTCGTAAAAGAAGACAGCTAAGGAGGAGAGTTGAATAGAATACTAAAAGATGAACTACATACCTCCATGGCCATTAATCTCTCTACTGCTCTGATAAAAGGGAAAAGCTAGCTGGATCCTAGATTCAAAGCAAGCGTTCTGCTACGGTTAAGCTACTGGAGTCGCCTCCGAGATTTTGTAGTTTTCGGCACTAGCGGCGAACCAAGTGCAGGACAATGCGTGGGTGAGCGTGCCGTTTTCCGGATCCATGTACCATCGAATGAGCAGGACGTTGAAAGTGCGCAGCAGTTTACGAGGAATGAGTCGGGCTAGTAGCAGTAGAACCACGGATCCGGCCTGGTACACGTGCTGGCCGTAAAACAAGTAGCCCGTGAGCAGTAGGGCTTCCACGCTTGTGCATTGTTTGCCCATGTATTGAACGCAGGCAAAGTCGTCGCAATCCTTAAACAACCTGGTGAAAGGCGACCCGAGACAGTGCTCCTCGAAGGTTGTTAGAGGTTGGGGTGGCGTCATGTCCTCGTCGACCGATTCTTTCTTCTGGTACTTCGCATCGAAAACCGTGGTGAGACTTGCGGACTTGCTGTTGTGGGCAATGTACCGATTCGCTCCCTTGGCCAGGATCGCAACTTTCTTGGACGGGGTCGAGGCTGTTTTGGATTGTTTGTTGCCTAGCTTCTTGCCGTAGTGCTTCTGGACGAAGTAAGAAGCGGAGAGCGCGAAGAGCCCCAGTACCGTGGAGATGACAGCAACGACGACAGCCAGATTAACATTCATGAGGAAGCACGAGTCGTGCAGCACGCAGTATTTTTTGCCGAGCGTTGTCGTTTTTCGCAGCAGTTGGCCATTATAGTCGACGATCCAGCTCAAGGACTTGGATCGGACCGAGTAGAGCAAAGCTGCGACCGAAGTCGTGATGATGATCTGCATGGTCTCCCACGTCAATCGAAAGTACCGATCGAGTTGTTGTTCCCCGGATCGCGCCTTGGCCAGATTGATGAACGAGTACGAGAAGACGAAGAAGCTGAACGTGAGGTTGGCCACCGACTCGATAGACAACGTGCCCGTGACAAGCCCCACGTAGTACAAATCCGAATTGTGAACCAAATGGTACGTCACTTGAGCGAGATAAACCACTTGCATGCGGCCATTCTGGCAGCGATACGCCCAGATCTGCGTTAACAGTACGGATCGTTTGTGGGACATGATCTGGTACAAACTAATGATCCCCATGAGCAGCATTTGCAGCACTACCATCCCTGGTAACACGCTCAGGCCCACGGTATCCGCGTATCGATTTCGAAAGACACTAATCTTCATCAATGCTCGTCCTGGCGTGCTGTCGGTACCGGTGACCCATTCCCAGAGCGAGTTGTAGTAGTTGTGAATGCAAATACTGTCACTACCTGTTGTGCAAACAGGAATATCGTCGGGAGCTTGCAGCATGAGTCCGTAGTTTGCCCAATGCTTGACGACTGGGCACGTGTCTTCCACGAACACCCCGGTAGTGTTGACGGTGGTAACGCGACAACCTCCATAGTAGCCTCGGAACAGCGACTGGTTGACGGCTTTGACGTTGTAAATGGTAGGGCTGGTCGTCGCAAGTGTCCGTGAGACGACAGGTAAACTACTGCTGAAGCTGTAAGGGAAGAGCTTCAAAATGTCGGGCACGACAGCTACCAAGTCTTCTCCAGCGGTGGTCAGAGCCTGCTTTTCGCCACTGAGGCCTTGGTTGCTCACTGCAGGTCTGCAGTCGGCATATTCAGGGTAGACATTGAAATCTGCCGCTGGGATGGACGAGTAGTCGATGCTGTTTTTCACCGCCTGGAACATGAAGAGCCTCAAATGAGCCTCGACCGCCCACCTCGTGACGCATTCGTCCTTGGTCTCGATTCCTTTCTTGGCTTCTGCGAGCTCTAGCGGCGTCACGGACAAGTTCATCATCCCAATGATCTCGACCACTTCTGCTGCCGTCCCCGTGATGATTGAGAGCGGAGAACCCCACTCGTCCACGCCACCCGAGCAAATGGCTCCACTCGCTTCAAGTCGTTCGGCCAGAGCGAGTTCGTCGTCACTCAAGACGCTGTAGTCCCATGACGTGGCCGTGTACAGATCCTCGAACGTGGGTTTGCTCATGAGTGCCTCGTGTTTGAATGTGTAGAATTGATGCATCACCTTCTTGCACAGCGTGTGGCATGGCGTGCAGCCTCCGGACATGACCAAATCCATTTGACTGTACGCTAAGTAGCTGTTCTTGTACTCAATGAGGAACGTGCCGTTGGAGAGGTAACCCGTGACGCCAAAGACCGTCAAAAGCATCACGGGCATGACTACAATCCGCCCAAAGACTGCGAGGGCGGCACCGATAGCTGCCGGTCTCATTTTGTCGGTAAGTGTTTGTTTCCCACGAAGTTCTTTCTGCTGCTCGAAGTAGCGGGCCGACCATGTCGCCGTGGATCGATCGGGTACCGACTTGGATTGTTCAGTGGGCTGAGTCATGCTCGTTCCTTCTCGCAGTCAGCCCAAAAAATTGAAATGGACACAAGAGGCAGCACCAAAGACCCGTTATTTGCGTCGGTGGTCGTTTTCACGTCGACTTTGCTGTCACGAGCACCTTCGCATTTGTTCAAATCGAGAACCACTTGATGGTATGGGTGGTTTCTCGCAGTGTAGTTTTTTTTTCGTATAACTGCAAACAACCTACCTGTTCTGTCAGTGACGTGAGCTTTCCCGTGATACAAGTCGATGGTGAAAGTCAAACTTGAATGTATTCACACCGATGAAAAGTAAATTACGCAGCGATGGTGGAGGCAGTTGCAAGTGCCGGGCCCTCACCAAGCGTGGAATCGCCGCTAGCAAGGACGCGGACTGCGTATTCTCGTCCAGGCACCAGGTCCCGGATCGTGTGCGCGCGGAGCTCGAAACGCGAGATTCGCCACGCCTTGGCTTCGTACGTCGCAGGAAGTTCACACACACCGGGACCGGGATCCGTTGGGTCCACGGTGATCGAGTTAAGCGTTGTTGATACGACCTTCATCACGCACCGCAGTGTCGAACTGGTAGTTGCAGTGGTCGGGGAATCCGCGACGACGAAGTAGTCGTGCTGAGCCAGCACGCTCGCCAATGATGTTGAGACTGTGAGCACACCTCCGGTTGTCAGTTTCTGGGCGCACGACTCACACAGCGCAGGGGTGGCCAGGTCTGCGCTCTCGAAGACGCCGCTTTTGGCTGCCAAGTTGAGGATGTCGGCGTTTAAAGCGTTGGCGACTGCAGTCGCGGTACTCAGCGTTTGTCGAGCTATCGGAGCGGCCAGCTTCGCGGAACATTCGTTGGCGATAACAACGTTTTGGTTATCAACATTAATGCGTCCTTGTCCTCGCTTTTCGTCGAGACCAGGACCGTACGCTGTGCGCTGCGCAATCACCGACACCGGGGCAGGATTCGAGCACGTTCGATCACCAGCGTCCCAGAACAAGAGCCCAATATCGACTGGGGATGTCGCCACGGCCTCGTTTTCAGCAACGTCGTACCCCACAGCAGGAACAGCGACCGCTTGAGGGAACCGGGCACTGTACGTACGCCCGTAGTCATATACCGCCGAGCCATCTCCTTGCGTTGCCAGTGTGGCTCCAGCATAAACTCCTCCCAAGGTTTGTAGTGGCGTTTGCAGCGTGGTCACCGCGTTCGTTGGATCCACGCAGGCCAGCGTTGCCCCTCCAGTGGCCTTGAGTAGAGCGAATTTCGTGTTGGCCTTGGCAAGAACTGCATTACTTACCACGATCGTTTGCGTCTCGACGTTCTCGCCGCATTGACTGGTAAATCCTGCGCCAAAGTCCCATTCGACACGGTACTGCTTCGTATTGCTGTCGTCGCTGCGGGGGGCAGTCCACACCACCAGCATCCCGTGGGAGTTATCAATCATCTTCGACCGAACACGCAGCGATCTCGGAGCAAGAGGTGGTCGTGCCATGAGCAGCAACCCGCTCGCATCCGTGGCTTCCTGGAATGGCCCAAAGCCAACGCTGTTGTACGCTGCAACTCGTGCGTGGTACGTTCCGGCCGTGAGGCCGTCGATAACGTAGGCAAACGGTAGCCGCCCGACGTGCAATTGAGCTCGACCCTTGCGCTGCTCATTGACCGTGACAGCAACACCTGTGGTCGTCGTTACTGAAATCGGAGCAATGTCACCTTGTGCTGTGGTGAACTCGATCGTCAGCCCCTTAGCACTGGCACTAGCAGAGCACACGGTTGTCTGTGCGGTGTCTCGGAAACGAACGTTGACACTGCCAACGACACCGAGAGCGGTGATGGCTTTGGCCAGTGCGTTGGCATCAGCAGTCCCGGAGATGGAAGTTGTTTCGACTCCCATCAGCTTCAACTTGAAATTCATCGCAGCCGTGACCGCTGCATTTCCAGTTGAGATGCACACGAGCGTCTGCAGCTCCGGTTTAGCGTCGATAGCACCGCGAGCTGCCACGGTTGTGGCAAGTTTCGGCACGCACGTCGTCAGTTCTGCAGTTGTACAGGCCAACAGGTTGATACCCGACACCTCGAGCTTGTAGCCGTAAGGAGGCTGCGTAGCAAGAGTTGATCGCCACCGCTTGTGCTGGTCTCCTCCGTATCTGCGCTGCAAGAAAGTCACCAACCACGTGTACCCTCCTGCAGTGAGTTCACGATTCACTAGAACATCTTCAATCGTAGGAAGCGCAACAATCGCCGTGCGCATATCCACCGCCGATACATCGTACGGAAGTTCGGGACTCCACTGACCGTCAAAACCAACACGAAATGTGCCAGAGAGATACTTGTTTGTCCCCACGGTGGGAGCAGATACGGTGATGGTTGCAACATCGTCCGTCACGCCTTGAGATGCCGCCTCGAGGGCATGCACCACTGCAAACGGCTTGGCAGCTGTGGCACTTGTGCCATGCACCCACCACTCGACACGAAACTCCGTCACAGGTTCTCCTCCATCGTGAGCTGGAGCGTCCCATTGCACGAGCAACTGGGAATCCGATAACACGTTGGTGCGTGCAAGACGCACTGCATCCGGTAGCTGTTCTGCGAGTTGGAGTGACGCAGGAGTAGGAGCAGTCGCAACACCCCACCCGTCCGCATTGTGAGCTCGCACACGGGTGTAGATCGAGACACCACCGCCTGCTCCAGAGAGCGAACTCGTGTCCATCTCGAGGATGTGGAAGGGAGTGACGCTGATCCGTGGAGACTGAGCAGCCTGAAGCGCATAACCATTAGCTGCTAGCGCCGGGAATACGCTCGACTCCATGTCCTTGGAAGGAGCTGGGAACTCCACAAACGTCACGCGCCAGTCGTAGCCGTTCTTGTTCACTCTGCGATCCACGTCGGCATTGCTCACGACACTCAACGTTTCAAGCGCCGCTTTCACATCTTCATCAGAGGCGTCGAACGGAATCGCGGGCGTCGTTAGCGCTTGGTATATAGTCACAAAGCTGTTCTGGTCGCGTTGCACAGGCTGCGCTGCAGCTGTACCTCCGTTGAATGCGCTGCAGCCATTTGTGCCGACGTCGAGGATCTCCAGGATCGGCATCTTGCCACGAACTTGCACGCCCATGAACTCCACCGTGTATTCGACCGTCGCACTGACGCCGGTGGTGACTGTGAGAACCCGCTTGACACGTACGTCATCAATCGCCGCGAAGTTTTCAAGCTCGCGCTCAAGAGCGAGCATGTCACGAGCGGCATCATTTGAAAGACCTCCAGACGCCCATACCAAGCATCCAACATCGTCATTGAGCGACGCACCGCCGTCTCCACCTGCGCCGAGTGTCAATGAGCTCACCTCGTCACCAAACTTCACACGGAATCCGCCCACATTGTACACGATGCCTGCTCCGGTGACGGTGATCACGATCCGTTGAATTTCACACATCACACCTCCATGAAGTAGGTCTAGTCTCGGAGAAAGACTCACCGAGGTCTTTGGGTCTTCCAGACTTCCAAGTTGCAAACGTTTAGTCGCCGATAGCCGAGAGCAGTCACACGTTGTAGCGTCACACAACCCACGCACGCGGAAAGTAGCTAAAGCTTCCAGTGCCTCCGCTTCCGGGCTAGCTTCTCCCGGTGCACGGCCTAGACGGATGTAGTCTCCGCAGTTGACTGTCATTGGATCCGCGATCGTCACTTCAGCGGTTTTTCCCGTCGTGCCGAGCTCAGTCGCTACACTCACAGCGGAATCGCTGCGGAAAAGTGGCAGGGGCTCACGACCGCCTGATGCATCAAGACGGCCAAGTAACATGGTGATTCGCGACGAACTCAGCACTTTCCAGGGGTCATCGGGCTCGCACAACGGAAGAATGGCAGGTCCTCGATGCACGTAAATGGGTTTGGGCGTGACGGCTGCTAGCTTCGCTGTGGCTTCTGCGCATGCATGGTCGAGTTCGAGCTTATTTGAGCTTACCGAGATCACTGTCGCCCGGCAAGAAGAAGCGTCGTCTGGCACGTCTCCAATTGAAATGTGCGTTCCTGCGACGACCACATCAATGAGACGGTTGTTGAGATCTTGTGAGAGAGTAATGACCTTGCGTGTAGAATCGTATCCGGTGCTAGTGAAGCTCGCAACACCTTTCACGACGAAAATGGCCAACCCGTTCGCTAGTTTTGTGCTGGGGTTGATGCACGAATTCACGATGTCCAAGTGCAGTTTATCTGCATTCACCGCGGTCACAACAGCTCGACAAGCGGCAGGGTGTGCGGGTCCGTTTGCAGCTACACCAACTGCGATCTGGGTGCCCACGACAATAACAGTTTGCAGCGTTGGGCTCAGCGTCCCGGAAAGTCTGATGGTCCCGGTTGCAGCGCCGTTGTACGCTGCGATGGTGAGCCCCGTGTCTGTATTTCGTAGTGGCCACGCCACACTGCCGTCGAGACACACACTCACTTGTTCATTGCGTACGCGCACTCTTTCTCCACGAGAAAACTTGTTGAGTTTGTCGCTCCCATATCCTTGAGTACTGTCCGGATTCAGGCGCAATAGGAAGGGCGAACCGCCTTCGAGCGCTTGCGCGGAAGCCAATGCATCCACTTGTTTGGTCATCGTGCCATGGAAAGACCGCGAGTCCACCGCCGCAAGAGAAAACGTGCTGCCTGCAGTAAATGGGCCCGTGTGGGCACCGGTCGTGACACGTGCAAACTTGGTCGTCGGTGGCAAGTCCTGCACAATCGTCGAGTCTGTAAACTTCGACGTTAAAGCAGCTTCGACGCGGTAGCCGTCCACCTTGCGTCCACCTGAGCTTTGCATCTGGTCAAACGTGATCCCCATTAGCTGCGGTGACAACGCGCGAGCTTCCACGTTCGACAGAGCGAGAGGTGATCGAGTAGGCGCAGTACCCGACGCTGATGCCAACGCGAACGCACCTACCCCACGTTCATTCGCGGCTGCCACTCGTACAAAGTAGACTGTCCCCGTTTGAAGCTGTGCGATGCTGTACTGCATGCGACCATCGTTCACCCATGCACCCGAAGCATTTACAACCGCGGAGCCGAAGGCTAACGGGGACTGGCCAGCGTTAATACTCGTCACTCCGGCATTGGCATCGGCGTTCGTGTCCGTCAGGAGGCGGTCGTTCACAGTGAGCAACGGGAAGGCAGGACTCGTCCGCGGAACTTGGGACGTGAAGGTCACCATCCACTGGTAATTGTTCGCGTTCACGGTCGAAAGGCGCTCAACTCGGACTAACCCAACGCTTGGTAACAGCTCTAATGCTTCTTGCATGTCGGACGGGGTAACATCCATCGGCAACGGCGTAGTGCGCCATGGAGTATACAGCTTTGCACCAAACACCGTGTCTCCAGCGTACGTTGTAGCCGCTGCGCCTAGCGTGTTGGCAAGCATACCAGGGTTTTGGAAGTTTGCTGCGCTCGCGAGAGGTAGCTGCGATGCCGAGAAAGCACCCGGGGTTGCCAACACCAAGTAGGGCTGGTTTTTGATATACACCACGTCACCTGCAGCGACAAGCCCCGTCAGATCTTCACTTGTTTTGAGGAACGCTGCACCATGTTCAACATCCACAGTTCCAGGCAAAAGTCTCCATGGATATCGCTCGCTGCCATCTCCAAACGATAACGTGAAATAGCCTCCTGTAATGGACCCACTTGACGCTACCTGCTGAACGATTGGCGCTCCGAACAATGGCTCCGTTGGGTTCTGCTGATACCATTCAATCTCGTAGCGCAAAACATCAGCAGAGGATTCAGGCCACGACACCGAAAGTGCTGTCCCCGGTGGCTGTGCGGCCGGGTCATTCATAGCAGTCACTAAGCTCGGAACTCGTGGTTTTCCGCGCGGCATCTCTCGTGCTGGCTGAGTTAACACTGGATCTCCAGGACCGACCTCCCCGTTTTCAGCAAACATGCGCACGTACGTCCACTGCTGCGTCGGAAGTCCATCGAGAGTGTATCTGTATGCACCATCAGCGTCCATTACCAGAGAACTAACTGCTATTGTCACTTGACCAAGCGCGTCACCGTTTGATCCGCTGTCAAACTCCGGAGATGGATCCCACTCGATCACGTAGCCCGTGACGGGTGCCCCACCAGAAAATTGTGGAGCAGCGTAACTAATCAGCAGAGACGTTGGCCCAGCCAGCGTAAGGATGGGAGGTGCTGCGACATTGAACGGTGATCTCGGGGCCGAAGGGGTTTCGAACGGGACGCTCAACGATGTTGGGGCTGTCACGCGTCGAGGACCATACCCCAGCGCATTGTAAGCTGCTACGCGAGCGTAGTAGGTTGTGCCCGGTGTCAGTCCGTGAATGACGTATTCGTACGGAACTGGAGTGGTTTTGGCATCCACGATGACTTGTCCACAGTTCGTTCGCCCACTTAGAACCACATTGTTGATTGTTGCAGGACAATACGTGGCACCATTGAGACTCCCAACCTGAGTACCTGGAGTTATGGTAATTGTAACCTGACCGCCCGGAGCGTAGAGTCGACTTGTCGAAGCCAAGGCTGGCACAGCATCCAGCTCACTCAGGAATGTGATTGTCCACGTACACTGATTCTTGGGCGTGCAGCCATCCCTCGTGACATCGACGTCTCCAACATTGGGCAAATTGCGTAGCTCCTGTTCCATTTCTCCTGCGGAGGCGGAGGCACTCAATGCCGACGTACGAAAGCTGTCTTGAATTTGGCAGTATGTGCATCCCCTTGTATTGAGTGTAAGTTGGAACGATCCAGAGACGCTACCCACGGAGCTCGACGCAGTGCTGATAGTTTGGATTTGTGGCGATGTGGTCGCAAACTCCTTGTCGATCCATTCAACCAGGTACTTTGTCACAGGTGAGCCGCCGTCCCCGTTCAAGTCAGTCAGAGGTGAAATCGTCGGCGGTGGGAACACCACGCGAAGAGCGCTTACGCGTACGTCAGGGTCATCTTCATCCTCAGGAGTCAAAGCAGTCAAAACCACATTCGGAGATGGCGGTGGGTCGCTAGAAGTGATCGGAACAATCGCAATGCTGTCACTTGGTACACCATAGCCCAGAGAATTGTGAGCTGTCACGCGCACGTGAGTGGTAACACCCATTGTGAGTCCCGTCGTTAGTTGGTACTCGTACGTTTCCTGGGCATCAAGAGCCAACGCCTGGCTCGGAATGTCCGCACAGCCATGTCCCGCCACTACAGTAATTGTAGATGCAGTGGGCGCTGTAGTCGCAACTTGGAATTGGTACGAGAGTGTTCCAGCATCTACCATAATCCAGTCACCAGCAGTAAGGCCAAACGTTGTCCCCACACCTCCACTGACAGATAATACGTTCGCAGCCAGAGCGGTGATACATCTCGCACAAAGATTGCGGGTCAGCCAAAGCGATGGTGTCGTGGTGGCCGAAGGTGTCACGATCGCGGTCTTCTTGTTTGAAGACAAGAAGTCCGGAGTCACATCCCACTCGACACGGAACGAGTCCACAATCTCAAGCCCCGACAAGGTATTTGGGTCACCAAACGCAATCTTCAGCGTGTCTTTCGTGAACCCCAAAGTGTCCCCCACCCCACCAGCGTTCAGCAATCGAGATGGTACGATGAGTGTGGGTGCTGCCGGTAGCTGTCGCGTGATGGCCAATGTCCCCGTCGCAGTGCAAGACTCAATGCCAGATTCACAAATGAACGTCGCAACCTGAGCCGCTCCGTAGCCTTCTCGGTTCTGAGCCCGTACGCGAACGGTGTACTTGTTGTTGGGCGTCAAAGTCCTGAGCGTCGTAGACTCTACTTGGGCATCGGCTTTCACCGCATTGGGTAAGACGACGACAGCGCTGTCGGTTGCAGAATCATAGAGCGCATTCAGATTGCCAGTTTGAGCACCGAAGGCGTCGCAACCGTGCTGCCGCTCCAAATTGTACACCACCTGACCACTCGCCCACGCCGTATTGATGTACGTTGCTGCATCCTTACTCACCGTTAGGATGCACGTCGGGGACGCACTGCTAAGCACCACTAGCTGGCCACTCGCCAACCCAATATTCGCGCTAAGCGTCAGTGTCGCCGCCAACAAAGCTGTTCCAGCCGTCAGAGCCACTACACATCCAGTGCACAGGGGCGGCTGTGAAGCAAACGCTGCGGTGGAGTACTCAACGAGATATTGAGTCACAGGAGCACCGTTCGTCGATGGAGGCGCTTTCCAAACAATGTTTAATGCGGTGTGATCTGCGAGATTACTTGCAACCGTGACGGCAATAGGTGCCAAAGGTGGAGCCGCTGGAGCTAGTACAACATCACCAGCAGCGCACGGTAAATCATGGCACAGAGCTGTCGCCCGCAACGGCGCTCCGAGACCGACAGAATTGAGCGCTGCGACTTGCACAGCGTAGGTGACGCCAAGTTTCACGTTGCCACCGTCCAACTCCGTACCAGTCCAGACGTTCCCTGAAACATCAACACACCCTCCCGTACCATCACTTCCCACCGCCTTAAGTTGCGCGACGTTCGCGATATGAGCTGCCAAGCTCCCCGACGCACCAGAAGCGCTCGACCCTGTAAATGAAATCCGAAAGCGGGTAACCCCACTACTTTCTGCGTCAAGTGAGACTTGGACACCATCACCGCCGACTAAGGTTGAAACTTCGGCTGCCAGGTTCGCTGCGGTGATCGAGACTGGAACGCAGGTCAACGACGTGGGCTCAACGTGGATTGTGTACGACGCGATGGTTTGTGGTAATGGACAAGTTGTCAAGCCTCTTGCAGCAGAAACGAATCGCACCGGAAGTTTGTTCGGCGGGAGACTAGCCACTGCCGACACTTCAAAGATGCATGCAGCCCCGGCGGCGTCGACCATGAAGCGCGCGCTAGTCCCAAGTTTCGTTTGGAGATCGAGACCTGAGACGGCATAATTCACGGTGACTATCTTGCCGTTCGTGACATCAAATGACAAGGAACACGGCGCGTTTGCAGCACACAAGACCTGCGAGTACGTGGAGGTAGCGAGTCGAAGTCGGAATGACCCCGTTCCTCCGGTCTTGACCGATAACGACTGCACCTCCGCGCCCAGGCGGAACATGCAAGAAGTCGGCGAGCACGGCAATGGATTTCCTGTCGGATCCACCATGCGAACATCGTAGGACGTCACAGCTAATGCGTTTGAAGCCTCCCACCAACTCAACCGGTAGTGAGTGATTGTAGCACCACCGTTGCCGGCAGTGAAACCAAGTGCATCCTTCGTTGGTTGGCGAAAACGCACTTCGAGTTGCGATGGCTGATCAACAGAACTCACTTGCATCGTCACAAAAGTCGGTCGGAAGGGGGTCACAGCTCGCGGAATCACACTCTTGGCACCTGCTACGACGGCAATGGCAGCCACACCTTCAGATGTGCTGGGCGTGCTAACTGTCAGAACCTGCGCGAGTACAGGGGAGCCGTAGTTGCCGTTGTAAGTCGATACCCGAACGTACTGCTCGGTGCTGGCAGGTAAGCTGCCAATCAGGAATGCTACACGGCCATCACTTCCAATTGCTGATGGTACAATCTGTGACTGAGCTGCAGCAGTCGCGTAGGCAGTCTTTGTGCCACCACTACTTACAGAACCCGCTCGGCACCCAGCAAAGTCAGGTGTCGGACTCCACTCCACGAGATACTTGGAAATCGACGGTGACAACGAGGGCAGCCAGCTCACACCGAGAGATGCTGAGTCGACAATCGAAAGCCGCACGTCTCGAGGTGCTGTGGCCGACACAGCTCTAGGGCGAATTGTCAGTGAGCCGTCTTCAATCGGGGCCACCACGTCCGTTGGTGTCAATGTAGTCACTCCAGTTGGTGTCACAACAAGTGTTCCAAGAGAACTCGCCTTGATGCCATCCACTGATGCTGTGCGGAAGGTAATGCTCCAGACCAGCATGAAGTCGCTCGGGCCACTTGGATCGTACGGCGTGGCCAGCGGCCCTTTTGAGTAATCCGAACGCTTGACGGATAGGACCCCCACAACTGAGAGACGCTGAAGCGCACTTTGCAGCTCCAGTGCGCTTGCAGTGACCCCAATTGACGTGGTCACCTTGGTAGGATAGTTGGCAAACTTGAGCGTAAACGTCTCCGTACCAAGCACCGCCTCGTCGAGCAGCGCGTTCTGGGCTGTAATGTGCGTAACTCGTTCATGTGCATCCACAGGCTGCGCCATCTTCGGAGCTCCGTAGCCTCGTGCATTGTACGCTACAACCGCTACGAAGTAGTCGTTGCTTGAGCTCAGACCCGTGATAGTGTAGTCGAAGGCGTCCTCGTCGTCCCCGACAAGGACGATGTCCGAGCCGCTGAATATACTTTGCAGGTCGAAGCTCGCGCTGACGTCCCATTGCACTTTGTAGTGTACGACACGAGCTCCTCCATCATAAAGTGGCGCTTGCCATGAAACACCAAGAGTGGCAGCCGCGAGAGGAGCCACTTGAGCATTTTGGACTTCTAGCGGACGTCGCGCGGACGGCTGGAAGGCCCCAGCGACGGTCACAAACTTGCTCGTGAACTCTGCATTGGACGCTGCGATGCGTACGACATAATTGGTAGCATTGTTGAGCTTTCCCAGTGTAGTTTGAGTAGGTAAACCGCCTTGGACGAGCTCCGTAGCCTCTACGCACGGTGTGATACCAGATAAAGTGCCACCACAAGCGCTCGGAGTAAACGTCAGGGTTGAATCGGTTCTCACGCCCAGCAGTGGCAGATCGTCTCCGGAACTCACGAACGCCACGTGCCAGTACACTCCGTAGCGCATTGCTGGGAACGTGGACCGCTCGATGACGTCGCCTGTTACAGTCACAAGAACTTCACCGACGGTCGACAATCCTTCAAGTGCAACGCGAACATCGTCTGCAGTGGCATCAACAGCGATTGCCGGGGTAGAATCTCCACCAACACTCACCATGACAGTCCCTCCTAAGTCCACAGGCGATCCGCTGTAGATGAAAATGCGTTGAACTTCGTGCTGCGGGGTAACAACGACTGTAGTGACCGACGACGAGGTCAAGCTGCTGCCGTCGACGGTCCCTTTCACCAGCTCCGTCACGCTGAACGCTAGCGCTGAGGCAAAGTCTGGCGAGCTGTAGGAACTGTCGTAGCTTTGCTCTGCGATCTCAATGGCCGGGACGTCCCCGAGTGAATCGCTGAAAGTTACAACCCACTCGTAGCCGTAGCCTGTGAAGATGCCGACACTGTTGCGGCTAACACTTGCAATCACACCCGGACTGTTCACCGCATTCGCCAGTGCTGTGCGTAGTTCATCGCTCGAAGAATTGCCCAGTACAGTCGTCGATGCAGCTTGGTCACCAACGCGAATCTTCAGCACCAGTCGACGCTGCGATAGATCACCAAGAGAACTATCCACTTTGATCAATTGTTGCTCAGCGATGCCTCGTCGTGCAGCGAACTGAACCGTGTAATTCGAGATGGGAGTTCCTCCCGTGCTAAGTGGTTGCATCCACGATACCAGCAGATCTGTAGTCGACTTTGGTTCCACATTCACATCTAGAGGAGAGTCCGGCTGCACTTGCACTACAAAACGAGCAGGCGTCGACCCCTGGGTCTCTCCGAAAATGTTGCCAACGCCATTCCACGCCGACACTCGAACATGGTATCCCACACCAGGTCGCAGAGCACGAACTTCGTAGCGAGCTACACCTTCGCTATCGATGTCCAAGTCCGACTTGTTCACAATTGCAACGCCATAGAGAGCACTGTTCATCGCTGGGAGGCCACCTCCCTGTGCCCGCGCAGTACCACACGAAATGGTAGCAGTATTCACCGACTTGGTAAGTTCCGTGTCAATGCAATCCACAAGTGCTTGGTTCGGCCCGAGTCGAGACAGATACACGATCGTATAAGCAAATCCAGCCGGGGTAGAGCTCGCACGCTTGTACACGTCGATGTCGCCGACCAGAGACTCGGTGTCTTTGATCTCCGCCAGCGCCTGCTTCACTGCTGTAGCACTCGCACCCACCGGGATCGACGCTGTTTGCTGTTGGTTGTAGCTCAGCCGAAAGTGGCCTCCTAGCGTTCCAGCACTTGTTGTCACCTTGACGACTTGTTGCTCAAAGCCGTTGAACGCACGGATGACCGTTGCAGTTGCGAGGCTGGCCCCTGTACCGGTCAAAGAAGTCGTCGGCGTTGCCGGTGTAGCGGTTTGCAAGTAGCTGAATTGTGCAAGTAGCTGAGCGCTATCCACGGAGATTTTCAATAGAGGTACGTCCCCGTAGACACCGCCGCCGATCGTTGTGTCTGCCCGGAACGGAGCTGTCAAGAAGGAAACAAACCACGCAAAGCCGTAGCCCGCAGCTACTCGACGGACGCTTACTTGGCCCACAGTCGGAAGAGCCTCAAGTGCGTTAGTAAGTGCATCCGACGAGATATCCCAAGGCAAGCTAGGCGTCACGGAATCCAAGAAAGCCAGGCGGAATGATCCACGCACATCGTAGGCAGTTGCAGCGAGCAGGAGAAGCTGCGTCGTATACTTGGCGAAGAGCACATCGTTGATAACCTCGGTCGAAATGGTTGCAGCCGCCTTGCTGGCCACCACTTTAGCCACGACGTTCGGAACCACTGCGTCGAGATCCATTGCATCCCATTCGATCTGGTACTGCGTCACATCGGCGCCACCATCGTCAAAGCTGTCGTCTGAGGTGTTAAATTCCACTGCAAGGCCTCGATCGGTCGAGGTTTTCAACGGTTTGAGAAGTACTTTGGTAGGAGGTTCCGACTGCGTCCTGGGTACACCAAATCCAGGCACCACTGGATAACCAGCCTCACCCGAGTATCCGAAGGAGTTATACGCGTAGACACGAACGTAGTACGGTGTGCCAACCGCAAGAGACCCGATAACAGCCTCGCACGGAGTCAGCAGACAGTCAACGCCAGGGTTCACCACCGCCTTGCGCTCATAGCCAAGCGAACTGCCTCGAGAGGTTTCTCCAAGTGCACTATCGCCAGAGTCAAACGTAGGCTCGGGGTCCCATTCGATGCGGTAGTGAGTGATACTATCGCCACCGTCGCTTATCGGGTGTCGCCAGCGAACTCGCAGCGTCGACGCACTGTCCGAAAAGAGCGCAACATCTCGAGGTGTCGCCGGTTTCTGCTTCGGAGCTGCCAAAGTCAGCGGAGTAGCCAACGTCGGGGCATTGCATCCAAGCGAGTTGCAGGCACTGACACGCGCTGAATATGGTGTTCCGGAGGGTAGAGCATCAAGCACAAACGAATATGACGGAGCGTTGGTGGCCGCATCGTTCGTGGCTGGAATCACCTTCGAGTGATAGTCCGTTGGCAGCACACCCGGCACAGTCCATCCCAGAAAGGCGGTATAGCTATTGTCCGGTCCTGGAAAGCTCCCTGATAGCGTTAATGTTGCTTTGGCATTCGCGACCGATACACTAGCCACTCGCCACATGCCAAACACCACGCCAGTTTGAGAAATCGAGACGTACATGTCGACTTGTGCGTTCAAAGCGACTGCGTCAGTGCTGTCCATTGTTGCCAAGCCCTGCTTTGCAACGACCGTAATTTGGTCGCTGCCGAGATGCGTTGAATCCAGCCAGGCTCCAGACGTAGCTGTCCATGACGTAGCCGACACGGTACCTGTTAGTTTTGTATCAGCAATGGCAAGTTTCTTGCCCAACACGGCTGGAGCTTCCGACAGGAAAGTCACCGCCCACTGGAAGCCCCACTTGCTTGCAACAGACGTCCGCTCCACCTCCACATCGCGCAGTGTGGCTAGAGACATCAGACTGTTTTCCAATTCCGCCTCACTCACGTCCACGGGAAGAGGTTCGGTGGTGGAACCGCTGTACTCGACGCGAAAGGTGCCTGTCACCTTGTCGGTAGTAGTTTGACCAACAATTTGTAGTATCTGCACTTCGAATGGAGAGGTATCGGCACTTTGCGGATGGAACCAGTCCACTACGTAGCTCGTGACTGCAGACCCATTGGTATCTGCAGCAGCGATAGGAAGCCACGAAAGCAGCAACGATGTACATGATGCGGACGTGGGCAGCGATGAAGATGCAGACCGTACACTTAAAGCCACGCCTCCACCTGTTCCTTCAGGAAGTGGTGCCGCTTTGCTTCGAGGCACCTCGAAAGACGGTACTGGTTGTCCTATGGGCCCAACGCCCATTACGTTCTCAGCACGAACTTGGACGACATACGCTGTGCCGGGGATGAGGTTCTGCACGGTGTATTTGAAGCGCGACGACGCAGGGTATGTAGTTTGGAAGAACCCCGTAGTTTCACGAAAGCTGGCGAATTTGCTGGAGCTAGAACCGGTGGCTGGGTCATCGAGACGACGCCACTTGACGACGTAGTACGTGACAATGGCAGCATTGTCTGTTGTCGGATTATCCCACCAAAGCCGAAGACTGGTAGACGACCCGGCCACGAGCCGTAGCTCTACGTTTTGAGGCGCAGCAGGCACGGCCATCGGCTTCAAGCTAACCGTAGCGCTTGGTAGACCATAGCCGGCCGAATTCTTGGCAAGGACTCGGACAGAGAACCCGGGACCATTTGCGCCTGCAACCTGTCCGGGTGAGCTAGGCGCGACACTAGCCGCTCCCTGAGTGAGACCCGAAATGAGGAACGCGTACGGATCCCCGTGCTTCGCCACGTCTGGAGTCGGGAAGGTGAACGAGTTGAGCAAATGCACAGAACTTGTGGTGCTTTCCGCCGCGATGCACTGCATCCCGTTTGTTAATGGCGAAGTCGCACCGCTAGAGCAGACAAGAGTAGCTTTGGTGCCGGCGAGCTGGGAACCGTCCACGCCGATCGTCGGGACCGTCGAGACGCGAGAATTGAACGTGATCGTGAAGTCTAGGGAGCTGGCAGATTTCGCCGACGTCACCGTCACGTCTCCTGCTCCATCCAGCGCTTCAAGCGCAACTTCCACCTCGGAATAAAGTGCTGTCACGGGTAAAGGCCCCGTGACTTGGCCATTGTCAAGTGTCAGCGTGAAAGTGCCGCCCGTGTTGGAGGTTGCGATCTTCACGACCTGCACCTCGGGTGAACCATACGCCGCATACGTCCACCACTCGACTAGATAACCGGTGACTGGTGCGCCACCGTCGTCGTCCGGGGCGTTAAAGTGGACCGTAAGTGCATTCGCAGCACTGATGGTCAAGCTGGGGTTTGGAGGAGGAGAAGGTTTCGAACCCTGCGTCTTCACTGTGAATGGGCTCTGCATAATCGCATCGGAGCGATGGAACAGTCGAGCACTAGGAACCACGCTCTTCGGCTGTGTCAGAGACTTCCAGAGAAGCGAGACGGAGGCCACACCAGAATTCTCTCGGTACTCCAGCGTAATCTCCGTCAGTCGGTCCTTAGTCAAACTTACGGACGTGTTCGCTTGGAATTCCTCCGCTGCAGAGGTCTCGACGTCGTAGTCGTACTGGTCGATCACCAGTTGATTTTCGATCCAGAGTCGAGCGCCGTCGTTCACCTGCACAAAGAAGTCGTAGTCTTCACTGAACGATGGCTTGAGGTACCCTTGCCACCGAACGCTCACGTGCTCTCGGCTTGTCGGCAGGATCCGGTCTTCTTTCCACGCGAAGTCAATCTGGGGATCCACTCGCTCCAACGCCGGCGTGCCGTACAACCAACGGTTGTCAAAGTAGCTGCCCAACAAACCTCGAGGCGCAACGTAGCGAACGTCTAGCGAGTAAGTAGCCTCGCGAGGGGTATCGTAAACGGCCTTGTACGTGGCTCCACCCAGATAGCTGACGTCTGCAACTACAGTGGAGGCACCACGCAGCACCGGAACGAACGCATGCCCTTCGCGCCCACTAACCGACTGAACGGGGACCAGCTCTCTCGTTTTCGTTGTTGGACACATGGGCTTGACCTCGATTCGAGCTTGTTGTCCAAGTAGCAAGTAACCTTCAGCATAAAGCAGCTCCAAGTCCTCATCGTCGTGCTTCTCTGTAGAAACAAGAGTGATTCGCCACGTGAATCCTCCATTTGACCCTGACGGAACGCTTACGCTCGCCGAGTGAATTCCATCCAAACCCTCGAGTGCAGTGCTCAGCGTTGCAGCATCCACATCCCAGTCGAGCATGGCTGTCGTACTATCCCGGTACGACAGCGAGAACTTGCCGCTCATTTGTGTTGCTGCAGATGTCTGAAGCTGTTGAGTCCGGAGATAATCGCACGCTGTGACTTTCGCCTGCCCTGTTCCCGTTCCCGTAGCGCTACCCAGCGTGGAAGTGTCAACAACAAGTGCCGGTACATCTCCGAGCTCAGAAGCAAACTGCACTCGGTACGTATAGCCTGCACCTGGATCATTTTGTTTGTAGACTTTCACTACATTGCTCGAAGTGCCTTGGTAGATGCCCGACAGCGTGATGGTCGTAGCTGTAATTGCGGTGATCGAAAACACAGGGCCGCTAGCAGAACCAACTCGAATCCAGTCACCTGCGATAAAATCTGGAGCTGTCAAGAAGCTGACCGACGTCGTCAGAACATTGGACGTCTTGGTCGCAGTGACTGTGCTGGTTGTCACTTCCGTCTGCACGTCTGGTGTGTCCACCGTGATGAATCCACTGAGGGCATCAAGAGCTTCCAACGCGGCTTCGACCTCTTGAATACCGGCGTTCGCTGGCAAAGCTGCAGTCTTCTGTCCATTCAGCACCAGCGCGAAGGTTCCAGTTAGTTTATTGCCTGGCCCAGCTGAGTTGAACGTCTCGACAAACTGAATTTCTTGAAGTGGGGCACCGGTAAATCCTCCTCCTGTGCCATCGAGCAGGTTCCCATTGACGTCCCTCGCCTCGATGATGAAGCTTGACCGTGAGTGAAACGTTCCAGAGTGAAGACCAGCTTGTCCTTCAGCATTGATCGACCCAGGCTTGAATGGAGTGCTGCCATCCACTGCAGTGCACTGAGCTGGAACAAGTGCACCGTGAGCAACTACCGTTGCAAATGGGCTCACACCATCCACCGAGGCGGAGACGGAGACCGCAACTTGAGCACCAGCAACAGCAGCTAGAGTATTCGTCGCCGACGGTCTCAGTACCGGGAGATCTCCAACCAGAGCAGAGTGACGCACTAATCGGTTTGGCGTGTACAGTGCAGAATTCCAGAACGCAGTTTGAGGTGTGCCCAGCGTCGCCCCCAAGAACGTGACAGTCCACTCGCGAAGTGTTGCGGTACCGGTCTTCAAGCTCACACTCACGCCGTTCGTTCCTATCGATGGCAATTGGTTCAGCAAATCCTCGAGCGCCGTAGCTGGGGCGTTGTACGCGATGAGGTCCGTCGTGTGCGGACCAAACTGTAGCTGGAAGTTTCCGCCTGTCACCTGCGCCGTTGACGATAAACCCACGACTTGCTGCTCGTTGACGATGGGCTCACCTTGGGTTACCGAAGTTTTCACGTGCTCACGAGACTGCAGAGTGGCCAAAGTAGCCGTCACGGTCGCACCACTGCCACCGTCACCGCTGTAGAGATTATTCACTACCTGGACGAGACCCAGCTCCAATTGTGGTGGAAGCCGAGTGTACGTGATCATGTAGTCGAAGCCGTTCTGGTTGTTGATCTTTCGCGTCACACTAATCGAGGTTGTGTGCGCGTAGGTAGCATTTTGAGTATAGGTGGCGAACACTGGTAGGTTTAGAAGCGCCCGCTGCACGTCCGACGCGTTGGCTTCAAACACCAAGGGAGCTGTCGTTTGACCAAACAATCGTAAGGCAAATGTGCCACCACGACTCGTGCCCGGCAGTGCGAATGCCGACGACACTTTGTGAACCTCCGGTGCCGTTTGTGCAGTCACCGCGACTGTGTGGCGACCAGATAGCACTGGCGTGTACGAAACATTGTACAGTCCTTCGGAGACGTACTCGACGCTCGCCACTTGTGCGACTTGCGAAGGCAGGTACGACGTCCCCGCTGGGAAGATTTGGACCTGCAATGCATCGTTGTCACTTTCCTGGTTGTTGCCGTGGGTGTCTTTCATCTGAACGAAGAACGAGGCCAGAATTCCAGACGTCGAAGCGTACAATCCAGGGCCGTACGCGGTGCTCACGCTCGGGTTCATAGTACCAGGACTTACACGCACGTTCTTTGGGAAGCCATTGATCATCTGTGCCGCGCGTGGTCGTGTCAGCGTTCGAACAATGACCTGGGCGTTGTTCCCGGTCAAAAAACCGCTGTACGTCGCTGTAAGACTTGAAGCTACAGCTTCGGTCAGGTGCTTGAAAGTCACCAGCCATCGACAGCCTTTTTTGCCAGCTACGTCCGTGCACGAGCAAGAGGTAGCTACGTTCCCGACTCCGACGGTCGAGAGACCACCCAGCGCTGCTTTGACGTCAGTGTCTAAAGCGTTCACGACTAATGGAGTCGTTGTCTTTCCTGCCACCGACAGGTAAAATGTACCACCTAGATCCGAATCGGCCTGGGTAATGACTGCGTGGACAGCATGAATCGACGGCAGTCGCACGCTCAACATGTACAGGCCTTTCACGTACGGCACCATCGCAACCGTTTGACGCCCAGTCGTGTCTCCAGCCTTGAAGACAGGAACGAAATCGTTTGATGCTCCTCGATAAGGATCCTGGAGTGGAATGCTCACAGCACTAAGCACGCCAGCCGTGTAATGGACACGGTTAGTTTCACTCCCCACCGCAATCTGATCACCACGTTTCAACGCGAAATTCCCGCTGCATGAATTGAGGGAAGTCGAGCCTTGCACGACAGCACAAGTGCCAAGGTAGTTCCAATCCGTCGGAGCAATGGCCGATATGTCAAACTGAAATGCACTAAAATCCTCGCAGCCGTTCGCTGCAACGACAGTCACTGTAACGGAGCCAGCGATAGCGTTGTAAGGCCCAGTTACACTTTCGGTGACGAAGAAGCAATCTCGACGGCGTGCCAATGTCCCGCTGTTGGCATTAATGACTCGGAAACGCACTCCAGCTTCCAGTTGACTCGCGACGTCGGAATTCAACGTCAGCGTGCGTGTACTGCCAACAAAGCTAACGGCACACGCCTTGCAAATGTACGTCGGGTCCAATTGAACAGCATGCCTAGTGGTAACGTCATTGATACGGCCACTACGCGCCCAGCCGTCAACGCCGATCATCGACACCTGGAAGGCATCACGTCCACTTTGAAAGCAACGATTTCCGAAGGTATCGTGGGATTCCAGCACGAAAGTCATCGGATCGAGCGCCTTCACTACGATAGGGTTGTCACTCACGCTTGTTGTCATCAAACCATCGAACGAGTTTCTCACTTGAGTCGAGTTGATCACTCCTGGGTACGCCTGAATCGTGAACGGTGTGTTCACCAGAGCTGTAGACGTGAAGAGCGCCTCAGTAGGCACAACTGCGCGTGTCAAGTCTGCCGAAGCACAACTCCATTCGAGTTTCACGAACGACTGCGCGTCCATTGTACGATAACTGATGTCCACGTCGTAGAATTTGCCTTCCTCCAGCACGATCGGAAGCGATTCAAACTTGCTGGTGGTGGATGACACAGCAGGAATTGCAAACGAATTCAAGAGAACTTTCCCATCGACAACGAGCAGTACAGCGTTATCTGCCCGTAGCGTGAAAATATGTTTGCCGGAGACAGCGGCTCGGAGCTCCCCCTTCCAGCGGATCGAGTAGTTCTTGTTCGGAAATGGGTCACCAAGTGGCGAAGTCTCTCCCCATTGGAACGACACAATCGTATCTTGACGACTCAAGTAGCTGTCTGCAAAGTCAGCAGTGGCAAAATACGTCGCCCAAAGACCCCCGGCCTGCCTTCGAACAAGGGACAAAGTGTACGTCCCTGCCCGTTGCGGGAGGAACGTAAGCGAGAAAATGCCGTTCGTGTTCGGTTGCAACTCCGAGATCGTGACTGGGTAGGCTTCGCCTTGAGCGGCGGGTAAAGCGTCTGCAGGAGGTCCAGTCAACTGAGCTACAAACGCGTCCGTGCCGAGCTCTGTGCTTGACTCCAGGAGGTTGTTGAACCTGTCGATAGCCTGAACCGTAAACCACTCGGGGACTCCCTGAGTAACCACTGCTGGTGCTCGAAGTGTACTTGTGGCTCCACTGGCAAGTGTTGGCTGCACTTGGAAGCTCGGCGGACAAAAGATAGCTAGGTTCAGAACCGTCACGCCTAAAGCGTATGTTCCGCTAACGACAGGTGTGGCTGTCACGTTGAACAATCCTTGGTGCGTGCCGTCGTACACCAGCGAGTCCAGACCCTTTGTGGTCTCCTTCATTTCCGCGAGCAAGATGCCGTCACGCGCTTGAGATACAACGATCGAGAGCTGGTCACCCACATTTCTAAACGTGATATCAAGTGAACTCGCCGGATCTGTACAAACTTGAGGTGCTGTCGTTATAACATCCACGCCACCAACGCGGGAAATGCTCTTCATCCCATTGAGCTGCGTCTGGAGTGTGTTCGGCGCTGTATTCGCTCCCACCGTGATCCGTTCTCCAGCAAACGCAAGATCGAAAGAAGCTGTGGCTGCCGCAGCAGCCGTGACTTGACATCGAAACGTTTGCACCTCCTTATTGGAAATCTTGATTGGCGTCTCACTTGGCGCGACGCCTTTGACCGCCTCCGTGACGTACATGTCGTTTGTTGTCGCGCTCCAGGCCAACAGATTCACTACGTCTATCGGCGTTTTGAATACGATCTCAATCTCGCGCGGGTTTGCAACACTACACACAGGAATAAACATTGATGCTGTCGAGAGCTCCGCCGCAGGTCTTCGAACACCATCCAAGGATGCGTACACCTGAACACCCGGATAGATTCCATTGAGTTTCGTCTCAAGCTCGCTGAGGGACGAGTCTGGTTGGAAAACAATACTGGCTAGTCCGTACGAAAGAGTGAACGGCTTATCACCCCGGCAGATGAGCTTCTGCACTTCCTGAACACCAGGGTTCTCCAAGGTCGTCGTCATCGTCACTGTGGTGTCACTCGTGGTGACAGAGCGGTTGTTGCCCACCGATCCTCGCACGAGCTCTACAGTCTCCACGAAAGGCTGGTGCTGACCATCGTCGTGCATGTAGATTCCCGAGAAATCTGGTACGAGCTCCGCCATATTCCCCGAGTGACTAGCAAACGTCACCGTCCACTGCACCAGCGTCGCCACCTTTGCAGCTGCAGTCTCGGTGGTAATATCAAACCAGTCGCGAGTCACCGTCACTTGATCCACGAGCGATAGCGTTTCCAATGCATTTTCCACGTCGGTTGCTGACGCGTCAAACGGGATATCCACTGTGGCTTCGCTTCGCCCTGGTAACGAGAGTTTGAACGAGCCCCACGCGGGATAAATGCCACTCACCGAGTTGTCGTTGCTGTCCTCATTAGCCAGCGTAAGTAGAGACCCAGTAGGCTTCGAGTACATCAGCGGCGCCACATCTCCGAGGAGTTTGTTAAACGTAATAAACAGTCGTGACGGTGTGGTTCGAGCGCACACTGCAGTCTGCAGTCCATCTTCTGCGACTACAGACACGGATGACCCCACTAGGGTAGAAATCGTAGATGCCAGCGTTGTCAGCGTGTCGGTCGCCACCACACCTGCCGGTGTTCCTCCTTTATACGCGACTGAGAATGACATAGCCGAAGTAACAGCGGCGGCTGCAGTACACGTCAAAGTCTGAGTCTCCTGTCTGGTAGACACGACACCACTGGTGACGCGCTCTACCTTCGTTTCTGTAATCGGGCTGCTAAGAAGAGGTAGACTGCCTATTTCCTTTGTGAACGTGACGAAAAACGCGTGGTTCAGTGTTGCAGAGGCGTCCACTGCATTCTCGGGGATCACCGTGACACCGCCCGTCGAGATTGTCGCTAGACCTTCCAGCGCTAGCTTGATACTCGAAAATGAGCTAGTAGTGGTTAGTGAAATGAAGGGAGATCCACGAAAACTCAACGTGAACGGATTGGCAAGGACAGTAACCTTTTGCACCTCCTGCTGCGCCGCTAGCACCACCGCGCGCAGCCGGATAGCCTGCTCTTCAAGCCGGCGTGTGTCTTTCAACTGCACTTGAAAGGAGATTGGGGTTCCCGCTTCGATCACCATTTGCTGGGCAGCAGCACTAAAGTTTTCTGTTCTCCAGTCGCCTGTAGCTGCCAGTGCGCTTGGGCCGTTGGTGCCATCATCTGCCACCTCAACTTTGAATGGGCTACCCTTCACGTGAGTTTCTCGGTCCCAAGTGGTGACTGCAACCGAGTAGGAACCGGCATAGTGCGGCGTGTACCATACTAGATAAAGACCTGATCCTGAGGTGTAAGCCACCAGCAGGGGGTTAGCATACATACCAGGAACGAAGCCGTTCGGATACTCCACAGCAAGATGAGCTTCACTCCACTCCAGCAAATGCGATAAGAACGTCACCTTCCACTGGTAACCACTTCCTGAAAACGTTCGTGTGACGGCCACTTTTGCCTTGTCATGTAGGTCCTCAAGAATTGTTCGTAGACCAGAAGCACTGATATCCTGGGGGATCAAGGGCGTCAATGCCTCCGTGGCTGCGGTGGACGAAGATGTGACTTGGAGTGCAAAATGCTGCGCGGTAAACGCGCCACAACCGTGATTAGTCGCCACCGTCACAGTCGTTGACTGTGTCGGCGTAGTCGTTCCAGCCACGGTGACCGTTGTGAAAATGCACTCCTGCACGACGAACTTTGTTCCTGGAAGAAGAATCCCCACGAGATTGGTATCCAAGGTCAACGTACTGCCAGCCAGTGTAGTCACGCACAGAGGACAAAGCTGCTTCCTGAATTTTCCAAACGAAAGCTTGAAATACGCAGGAGTGATTTTGTCGGCACTTGTTAGCGTCTGAACTGCACTTGAGGTGCGAAATACCTCATCTTTACCGGTGAACGTGACGAGGAAGGCATCGGATCGACCGTCACCAGTAGTGAGCGAGTTAGTCGTTCGGTCGCCCTTCCTCAAGTTGCCAAATGTGTCACGAGCGTAGATGAAGAAGGAGGTTTCGTGTCCACTCGTTGCGCTACTCAGTGCACCCGTGGCTGTGTCGTCCACTGTGCAGCTTGGCCCATGCAAGAAGCTGTGCACCACGGTCAACAACTCGGGCGTATCCAGGGTTAAGCACGTAGATCCGCTCTTACACATGAGAATCGGTACGCCATTCAGGTACGTCTGGATGTCGTACTGCCCAGCTCGTGGGATCGAGTACTCCACAGAGTACAATCCCAAAGACCCCGGGATGAGGACGTTGCTGCGATACTGCACCGTGCGGTTGGATTGAAGCACCATCTTCGTCTCAAATACGTCGTCGGCATCCGCAACGTTTGCGTAGGTGTCGCGTGCTTGAATCGTAAAGTTTGATACCAGTCCGGCTACGGCTTCAACGAGACCATTAATCACTCCATAACGCGTTACAGCGACACCAAGCGCTTGACTGGTGTGGGGTGTTGCGGGTCCAGGTAGCACTGTGAGAGCAAACGGACTGCACTTGTGCAGCTTCCCTAGACCACAGTAAATGTCGATGCCGTTCACTGTCTGCACCGAGACTGCGTACGTTCCGCTTACAGAAGGCAGGTACTTGACCAAATACTGGCCTTGTCCGACGTACTGTGGCTCCTCAAATGGTGCTAACTGCACTCCATTCGCCGTGCCTGGATTCGTGCCCTTGATCTCAACGACGAATGCGTCTCCATCAATCGTTTTGTTGTTGTCGTTCTGATCCTTGGCCTGGATTGTGAACTGCGCGGTCACTCCGGCCATGGCCGAGTTGAGACCACTACCAAATGCCGTCGTATACGGGAAATCGGTAGCTCCAGGTGTAACAGATACGGAGTAGGGGCTACCAGCGATATGTTCACCGTGAAACAGTGCGCTGCTGGGAACGACTTGGATAGGGAGGTACGAAGAGCTCCACGACAAGCGGAACGAAGCTGCTCCTGTCGCTTCGTGATATTCGATGCGCAAGTCGTAGAATGTCCCTGCGTTCAATGGCTCATTGAAGTTCTCCAGAGTTCCTTCGTTGTCTTCTGCGTTCTCCCACGTATCAACACGCAGCTTGTGGTTTAACCAGACTCGCACACCTTCACTAGACGACACATAAAACACATAGGTGTCTGTGCTCGGTACTGCGAGTTTACCAAACCATCGGATACTGATGTAGTCCCTTCCGTAGTTGGTGATTGCGCCTTGGCCCCAGTCGAAGTTGAGCTGTGGGTCCACGCGCATGATCACAGGCTCATCTTGCAGCCAGAAATTGTCAAAGTAAAGCGAGAGTAGACCACCAGATAGAAGCTGCTGCACCGACACGGAGTAGTTGTCTGCTGCTTCGTACGGAATGTACCGTGCCGTGTAACTCGGCAATCCACTCTGCTTCTTGAATACTGCAAGCTGGGGAAATTGTCCAGTCAATGACTGTTGGTTACCAGCATTTACTTCCGCCACGCTCACGTCCGGGAAGCTTCCGGTGAGCCCAGTAGTGTCAGCAACGAGGTTTCCGATGTTACCCAACTGAGAGCGGAACGTAACTCGCCATTCAAAGCGATTTCCAGGGTCGAGCTGATTTGTACGGGTGACGTCAACCAAACCAACCGATGGCAGAGCTTGGAGCGCAAGTTTCATGGCCACATCAGTAGCATCGAAAGCAATTGGAGCCGTACGCTCACTCAAAAAGGACAAAATGAAGGTGCCTTCTAGTGGTGTAGGAGAACCGCCCAGGGTCGTGATCTTCTGGACCTCGTACGACAAGGGATACGCCTCTAGCAGTGGCAGATCACCCAGCATTTTGGTGAACGAGATTGTCCAGCGGTTACCGTTGTAGCGCTCCTCTTTTATGACGTCTACCTCTCGCACATTGGTTAGCGCAGCTTCCAGTTCCGTCTTCAATTGGGCAGCTTCGATGTCAAAAGGCAAATCGTGCGTGGTTCCTTCCATGAAATTCATCACAAACGTGCCTCCCAGCGACAAACCCAACCGCTTCACCTCGTTGACGATGACTTTGGCCGAGCTTCCAGTTAGAACAGTCGCTGGGTCCACGGTGATGTCGGGCACACTGCCCATGATCTCATTGAACGTCACGACCCACGTCTGCAGTCCTGTTGTAAACACAGTCGGGGCTGTAGAAGTTGCGTAGTTGGCACTCTTCATCGTCACCGTGACATCGTCAATACCGTTGAGCGCTTCAAGCAAGGATTCCATTGTGTGGTCATCCGTATTGTAGGGGACAACAACGTTCCCCATTCCTGCAAACGTCAGCGTGAATGATCCCCCCAATGCGATCGTTGCTCCTGTTACATCGAGCCACGTTGAAATCGATTGCACCTCCGCAGTGGACTCAACACTAGCTGAGGAGGTCACAGTCTGCACTTCACACACACCCTTTTGGGCCTCCATGATCACCACTGGTCCAGTGAAGGCTGAATCGCCACTAAGCTGAAGTGGTGGTAAGTCGCACAAATCGGACACGAAGGTGATTGAGTACGTCCACGATGTGGTGCCTCCAGAGTTAGTTACTCGGGACACCAGCACGCTTTCAACATTTGTGAGCGTCTCCAAATTGGTCTTAAGGATATCTGCTGCCTTCGCATCGGTTGAAGTAGACAGCGTTGCAGCGCTCACATCCGCAGTGCTGGTGGAAAGAACCCCACCAAGACGAGAGCTGGAAGTGTCGAGTTTCAGGCGGAATGTGCCTGTTGCTCCACTGAACTTGAGCGTCTGGATCTCGTACACTACCGGGTTGTACACTGCTAGGCCACCTTCAGAGACGAAATCGTGCGTGCCGTCGATCACCGATGGAGGTGTTGCCCACAGCTCTGTCCAGAAGCGATCCTTGCCTTGAAAGTTTGCAGGTAGTGTTGCATACGTCACTACATTTCCTGACGCTTTCCGAGGTGCGATCGTGAACTCATTTGCTTCACCCTTAACGAACTCCTCGACCGTGACGTGAGTTGCATCACTGGCAACCAAGAGAGGAACGTCACCGACAATCGACGTGAAGGTGATATACCACACACAATCAGCATTATTGAGGTCGGCTCGAGACACGTAAACAGCACCTAGACTTGGTACAGAGGTGATCAGCAGGTCTGCGAGCTCACTTGCGGTATTTGCTGTCCTAATAGCATAAGAAGGTGCAGAAGTTCCCCACTTCAACGTGAACGTGTTAGCTCCGAGTCCACTGGTCTTCACGCTTTGAACCTCGTAAACAACGCCAGCCATTCCTTGTAGTAACGCAGCACCGTAAGCCTCTGTGTAGCTGCTAGAGGCTCCAGGCGACGCAGCAACGGCAGGGGTTGATACTCCGCCGATACCTTCGCCGGCAGCGTTGCTGGCTACCACAACAAACGCGTACAACGTATCTGGAACCAGATTTGTCGATGTGAAAGACAAGATTTCGGGCGAAGTTGAGCCGTCATAGACAACTCGCCCTGGTGTTCCTTCCTGCGTCGCAGTGACCTTGATGTTAGCATTGCCACCAGTGAGTCTGCCACTTGTCACTTTCATCAGCGGCAGGTCCCCGAGTTCCGTTAGAAACGTCACGTCCCAAGTCATAGCGTTGTCAGCCCCCGCAGTAGTTGAAACCTGCACTTCGCCAATAGACGGGAGGTTTTCCAATTGCCGCGTCATCTCCGCTGCATCCGTAGTCACTGAGAGATGACCCGTTTCGAAGCCACGGAATGATACGGTAAAGTCTCCTCCAAGCGCTCTGGTGCCTGGAACCCGAGTCACTGCTGTCGTGTATGCGGTTGTAAGGACGGTATTCGTCAGTTGATCAGGAACCACCACCATGGCAGCGAGTGGGCCATCCGACAGAGCAAAAGTAATCAGCCATGTTCTTCCTGTAGCCGGCGATGTGTGGGTTACACTGGTAGGATTCACACCGCAGGTCGCCAATGCATTCTTCACTTCAAGGTCAGACGCACTTACAGACAGGAACGACGTCGTCTGAGAGTTCACATACAGTTGGAAGCTGCCGGACGCACCAAGTATGGTAACGCTCTGAATTTCAGGCGCCGGGGGGTTTACAGTCGTCTTGATCTGCTGGATCTCGAAGTTCACGGGAGAACCAGACGCAGTGTAGCTTGCAGTCACGCCCGCAAACTGCCACAACTTGTATCCGAGCAACGGGGACCCATTGCACCCTGTGAGCGTCGAGGTGCACGAAGAAGGTGGTTGCCACGCCACACTGATCGCTGTCGCCGACACATCCGTAATACTCGGGGCGCTCGGAGCTGAAGGCACGTTGGCCAGCACCAACGCCAATACTGGACTACGTCCGGATGGTCCAACAGAGTTCACTGCAACAATGTAGAAGCGGTAGACTTTGCCTTCCGCCCGACTTGTGACTTGGTGCGAATACCCATAAGGAGACGCTCCTATCAGCGTTTGTGAGACCCATCCAGTCGTGCCGTCGTCCATATAAAGCTGGTAGCTAGTTACAGGAGATCCACCATTGTCCCCCGGAGGTTCCCAATTGATGTACGCAATGCCGTCGTTTGCTGCATTCGAATTGATTGTAGTCCGAGAATCCCGTGTCAAGGACGCTGGAGGATCGGGAACCACGGGCGTGCGCACCGTGTACTCCACAGGCTCGCTGAAATCTCCGTAGCACGCAGCATTGGTATTCTCTGACGAGCAGAAGTTCACTGCGCGCACCTTGAACAGATACTTGTGCCCCGATTCGATCACGTTGTCTGCAGATGTCTGTAAAGTAGTTTGCAGCGTGGCACCATCGTTGGGGCGGTCGTACACCTTCCGGTATGACGACTCTGCCCACTCCGAGATCCAAAGCTCGTAGCCGCTTACGGTCGCGCCTCCATTTACAGTCGGTGCCTCCCAGCCAACCGTGATTGACGTGGATGTCGAAGACACGAGCGTCACAGGCCAGGGAGCACCTGGTGGCAAGTTTCTCGTTGTCACGAACTCGGGCGTAGAAAGCGCTCGGTGTCCAAAGCTCACCTTATTGTGAAAGTAGACACGAGTGAAGTACTTGGTGCCGTACGTCAGACTCGAAATGAGCGTCTCGAACGGGTCTCCTCCAGACAGATCTGTCACGAGCACGGCGTTTGCTGGAGCCACCCCTTTAGTCACCTCAGTCACAGTCACAGTAGAATCTCCAGCCGCAAGCCCACCGACCAAATTTGTGGTCACTGCTGTAAGTTCATTCACGTTGCCGATGTTGCAGACCGCAGGGTTTAATCGACAGCCACTGTAGGTGACAAGCCAGGAGTAGCCGTCTGTGTTCGTCTGCCGCGTGACACTCACACCGCCGATCGAAGGAATTGTCTGCAACGCCTGCTGTATCCCCGCTCCAGTCTCGTATGGTGATAGATTCGCTGTGGTTTGTGTAACTCCACCGAGAGTGTAAGCTAGTTTAAACGTGCCATCTAGGGGCAAAGAGCCTTGTTGGATCACTGACACGGCTGCTCGGCTGTTCGTTCCTCTCAGTCTGGTCGAGTCTGCCACCAAAGTGTCGATATTGCCCGCTCCGATAGGAAAGCTGCCAGGGTTGGCTGTGAAGGTGACGGTCCACGAGTATTCATTTTTCAACGAAGGTGTCGACCGCGTCACAGCTACCGTGCCGACATTCGGTAGAGCCTCGAGTTTGCTCTTGACTGTCGTGTCGGATGCATCGTGGTCGATACGATCTGTCGTGTGGCCGCCCAGGCTCAGTCTAAAGGAACCGGAAACTCGGTTGCCACTCTTGGACGCCGATACTGCTGGGTCTGGTGTAGCTCCTCGTGTGTACACTATAATTCCAGCGCCATTACCTTGGAGCAGGTTGTTTGCTGGTCGAACTAACATGGCTGGAACATACCCGCTGTTCTGGAAGGTGACCCGCCACAAATGCTCCCCGCTAGCAGCGTTTGGTAAGACGTCATCCGTAACCAAAACTCCCACCGATGCATCTAGTGCAGTCAACGCTGCTTGCACAGTAGCAGCATCGGCATTGTACTGGAGCGCTACAGTATCGGCATCTTTGCCTCGTAGGTAGGTCAGTTTGAATGTGCCACTGATAGGGGCCTGCCCCTTAGCTGCCTCGATAATGTCGATGCGGCGATTTCCCTCCAGGTCGTACGTGTTCGCCACGAGTGTAGGCACGTCGCCTTGATAGCCAACAACTGCAGTGAATGTCACCTTGAATCCAGACGTGCAACCGGAGTTAGGACAAGGACTGCATGCTGTCGTCTGCGTGGGGGTACCATAAAATACCACTGAGACTGTCGTGATCGCGTTCAGCTCCTCCAGTGCTGCTTTAATTTTCGTAACATCAGTTTCGCTTGCTCGAATTGGAGCTGTTGTCTCGCCCGCAAAGGTGAGCGTGAACGTTCCAGTGCTGCTATCTGCGTCGCAGTTCACCTGCTGCACTTCGCTTCGAGCTGAGCCAGAGTAGGTGCTTGTCAAACGCACGAGCTGGACCTCCCCGGCCGTAGTCGTTGTTGTAGAGATCTGTTGCACTTCGTTCGTCACCGGAACTACCAGTCGGACCTGCTGCACCTCGTCCACAACTGGGCTGGTTCCGTACTCGACGCGATAGGAGTCCAAGGGGGCCCCACCATCGTTTTCTGGGGAGCTCAGTCGCACTGCGACGGTTGTGCCGTCAACCGCTGTCAGAGACACGTTCGTCGGCACACTCGGAACTTGAGCCGTCGGGATGGCGTACTGCGGCGTCGAGAGCGATGGAGATCCCAGCCCCGCGGCGTTGATCGCTGACACGCGAAAGTAGAACGGGACATTTTCATCCACGTGATACGCAGTCACGGACAAGTCGCTGAGATCGGTCACCACGAGACTGTCGAAGCTGAGACCTGCGGACAGAACACAAACCCTGTAAGTCAACACAATTCAAGTGCATCCGTTGTGTGCGATTCCTTACCATTTGCTCGATCTTTGCTGTTAAAAGGCGGCATCACGCCTTTCGTTGCTTCCGTGACGTCGATTTTGGGTGCTGTGCCCGTAAGAGCGAGTGCGTCTGGACGAAGTGGCGGAAGGTCGCCGAGGTTGTTCAAGAAGGAGACTGTCCATGCGTAGCCGTTGTTTGGGTCCGCATTAGACCTCGTGACCGCAACACTGCCGATGGTAGACAGTGTTTCAAGCTGCGTCGTGAGTACTGCGGCACTTGCATCGTACGGCATGTAGCCGGTGCGTTGGCCCTCAAACTCGAGTGCGAAAACGCCACCCAGTACGACAGATGTGCCGTCCGTGACAGCAGCAATGGTCACCGTGTCTCCGCTAGCCGTCCCTGCAGACCCGTACGTGCCTCCGTTGTTCGTGGAGACTTTCATGAGCGGAAGGTCACCTGCATTGCCATCAAAAGTGACATGCCATGTGCAAGTTTGCGCTGCTCCAGCCACGGCTGTCACTGTGACCTGTGCGACGTTCACCAGACGTTCGAGCTCGGTCTTGATGATGTCGATGGCGCCGTCCGTGACCGTAGTAAGCGTGATGGTATCATCCACAATGTTGATCGACGTCGACGGAGTGGTTCCACTCGAAGAGGCGACTGCTTGAAGCTGAACGACATTACCTGGTTGGTTGGTGAAAGTCACGCGCCATGTGCACTCATGCGTAGCGACGGTAGCGCTCGATGTCACCGCTACAGGGCCAACTATGTCTTTCAGAGCGTTCAGCTCAGCAGTAATGGAAGCTGCACCCTTTGTACAGTCTCCATCGCCATCCTTGTCCACGTAAATGGGATTTGTCTTTGAAATGGCCCCGCCTTCTGTGTTGCTCGTGTAAATCAATTGGATCGCCGTCGCTTTGGAGACAATCTTGTCTCCTCCTGCTGCCGTCGTATCAACAGTAGTCACTGCAATTTGCTGAACCTCGGCCTGTGTCGCCATGCAAGGCCCGCCACTTACGGGGTTCGCGTAAATCGGTCCTGTCGAGGTTGTCTGGCCTGCAAACGCCACCTGTAGCTTGTACATCGTCGTCTGCTTCACGTTCGCGTTCGTTGTGGTTACCTGGATGTCCTGAATTTCCTGAATTGTTCCTGGCCGTGTGCGCGTCACACGCACACCCCTGGTCGGTGGTGCACTATCCGTCCGTGTCTCTCCTAGATTCGTGATGTCTGTGCCTAGCTGAAGAAGTGCTCCCTTCTTCGTACGGAACGAAATCGTCCAGGTGTAGCCTCCCTGTAGATCTGCCTTGTCGGACCGCACCACATCCACCGTGCCAACCGTCCCGAGCTTCTCGAGCTCGCTCTTCATCGTTGCAGCGGCACAATTGTACGGCAAGTCGCTCGTTGGCGCGAAGTTGTAGCTCAGCTTGAACGACCCCTTGAGCTGGTTGCCTGCACTCTGCTCGGTGACGACGACAGTCGCACCTGTAGCCTTCAGCGATTGAGACGGCACCGTCAGGAGCGGCAAGTCGCCGGCGTTCGAGTCGCCGGTGAAGGTGATGTCCCAGTAGTATCCGTGCTGTGCATCGGGTCCACCGCGCGTGACATCCACGGATTCGATCGCGTCCAGCGCTTCGAGCGCCTTCTGCATCTCGGCGTCACTCATATCTGGCGCGAGGCCTTTGGTCGTACTCCCCTGAAACCCGAGCGTGAAGGTTCCTCCGTCAATCACGTTGCCCTGTTTGCTGGTGCTCAGCACGACGTTGGCGCCGCTGCCTGTGAGGAAACTGCTCGAGAGTTTGAGCTGCGGCACGTCGCCCATTGCCGCGCTGAACGTGACGGTCCACGTGGTTCCTCCTTGGGCGTCGGCCGACGACTTGGTCACGTCGAGCACGGCTCCGACATTGGGCATGGCACTCAGAATCTCCATCACGCCGGAGCGGTCGCCTTTGTCCGGCGCGTTGAACCCAATGACGCCGGAGCGCTGCACGCTGCCTCCGGTCGCGGTCGTGTCGAGTTCCACCGTGAAGACGCCGCCCAGCGTCTCTCCGGGCGCGGCGCGCGTCGTGATCGTCTGCACTTCGGCC